>VWZL01003120.1:495037-533967 GCA_013396915.1 Stercorarius parasiticus
CCCCCCCCTTTACTGAGGGTGGGATGTGACAGCGTCTTCTTTAGTGAAATGGTGCTGTGTTGCATTCTCGCCTGATCACGCTGCTGCGGCAAAGACAAGTAGGAGGAGGCTGTGTTCCTGGCACGTGCGTGTTGGAAGTGGTGCCATGTTGCGTGTTGGTAGGGGACTTGGCACCTCTGCAGCTGCATGGAGAGATGTTTCATGGTCAGTTCTGCCCAGAGACCTAGTGCTGGTGGCTGGTAGTGCTCGTGGCCACAAGGAGCTGTTGGCAAACTCTCACGGTGCTGGTTGTTGGGCAGAGGTATTTCCTGGCATGGGCTCTTGTTGTGCAATGGGGCCTGGCAGGAGGGAATGACGCTGCAGAAGTCTCTCCCCTCTTCCAGCGCTTTGCCCACCTGCCTGGTTAAGAAGCTGTGCGCTGTCTTGGAGAGCAGCTCCCAAAGGGCTCCTTGCTGAGCTCACCCCAGAACAGGGAGAGGCACCTCGGACCAGGGTTCCTGTCCAGCACTGAGTGATGCTTCAGAGGGTGCCAGGGTGGGTGTGGAGGAGGAGGGGATGTTTGGTTTGGACCAGGCCTACGGAAGGTGGTTGAGGTGCACCAGGGCTATGACTTGTACCACAACCCTTCACTTGTGCTTCTGGGACATGGAAATAAAGCTGCTCAGGGCATGTGGAAATCATCCCTGCAGCAACAGAAGAGCCCTAGGCCCCTGTTCCCTAGATGATGTTCTGTCACCTGGGATGTGAGACCAGGATTGCCCGGGATTCCTGTGTACTGCTGTGCAGCTATGCAGTCCGCTGGATCTGTGTGCTTTCAGTCTGCAGCTGAGGGCGTGTTGGGTGAACTTGGGGGTGACCTGAGGGTCAGCAGAGACTGAGGAGGGAGTTACCCTCTGACCTGGGAAGAGCACACTGGCAGCGTGGGGCCTGAGCCTGCAGGCAGCCCAGGAGCTCGCTGACCAGCAGACACCAGTAGCAGTCGGTGTCAGGCGGCAGCACAGACGCGGTTGACGCCTCCTGTGTCGCTGCAGGGTGTTTTCTGCTGTTTTCTTCGATATTCCTCAAATGCGCTCTCCAGTCAGCCATTTGCATCTCCTGAGTGAAGTTCCCAAGGTCACATTTGAAGTCTTTTGACCCAAGCACAGTAATTAGTATTGATGTTGTCATCTACTCAGTTTCGCCAATTACCAATTTTCCCATCAATACATAGGATTATTGTGCTGTCCTTGTGCATGTATGGCATCTTTAAATCTGGAGTCATAACTTCCATTTGTGATGCCAATCTGGGGGGGGGAGATTAAAAGAAAAAAAGCCAGAATGGTCATATCCTGTGATTCAGCTGCAGCTTTGCATTTCTTCGTACAGGATCCAGTTTATGGAAAAGGGAAACTTGGAGAAATTCAAGGACTCATCCTGGGAATGCTGGACACTTTTAACTATGAACAAGTAAGTCGTGCGCATTTCTGTTTTGTCCACTGCTGTGTACAGGGATTAGTGTTAGCTGTCTAGCCTGCTGGTCTCTCTCATTTGTCATTTCTCTCTGCAGGGCAAAGTGAATGGCGATGCAAGTGATGTGTGTTTGTGGGACTGGGGAAAGGGGAATGAGTTTGTGTTGCTCACAGACAGATTGCAAGTGAAGGGGCTGGCGGGTACATGGTGATGTGAACACCTCGGTAGTTCAGTTTTACGTTAAATGTACTGGAAAGGTAAACATCTGCTTTTTCTCCAGCTCATCCTGCAGCTTGGGATTCAAAGGCACAAACCTAATATGTTTTGTCTTTTTACGTGGTCTTAAGAGCTTTTTAAATTAGGCTGTTTTGCCACTTCCCAATGGTAATGCTGTGCTTCTTTGTCACCTGATGAGATTTCACCTTTATCGCACTCCTGTCTTTCTCTGTCCAGTCTCAAATGGACAGAGAAAGTTTGTGTAGTCTCAGTTTGGTAGTCTCCAAACTTCAACGGTTTTCTAAAATTCATTTTCCCTAAAACAGAAAGTGTGGTCTTCCTCCATACTCACCCTGCCTCATTCTGCCTACCAGGTGGCACTGCCATCCCTACTACTGCTCAGGCCTCCATGTGGCAGCAGCCAATTGAAAAATAAAGTGGGAAGTAGCTTTACTGTTGAGGGCTGAACATAAAGAACCATTATCTTTGTTTGGGTTCTTGGTATAGGTCTGCTCTGAGCAGCACAAGTCCTCTGTCACTGCCTGGCACTTGTCTGGTGCAGGCTGCGTGTCACATCTGGACTCGGCCAGATGTGAACCACTGGTGCAACCTCTGCAGTCTTTTGTGAGTTGCTCCCACAGAGCATTGATAGATCACGGACCAGAGCAGCTATGCCTGACACCTGCCGTTGCTGAGAGAAGCACTGACCGCTAAAAACTAAGGGTATTTTGCTTTTGGCTCTTCAGAAATGGAAATCTCGGTTGGGAACAACAAGCAGATGAGAAGTTCAGCACTTTTTTTCATATTTTAATTGTGATAGTGCATTTGGGCTTTGATTTTTTTTTTTTTATCAGCATGTTTCTACTAAAATGGAGGATGTAAGCAGTAGCTTACCCCACCAAGATGGGAAAAAAGGACGATCTGGTATGGAAGATGACAAAATGAGGCTACCATGTCTCTTTTAACGCTCTTTGACAAAAATCAATAAAGCACTTATCTACTTGAGAGTGAAAAGGTATTGTCTCCGTTAACATGTGGTGACAGGCTAAGTATTTTGAGGGCAGTGGCTAGAAAACATATAAAGAGAAGCAATTTTGTTGGGTTGGTTTTGCTCTTAGTAATCTGCTAAGCTGCTTGTTATGAAGAACTGATCAGTGTGGAGTTTCTGCAGTCTGGAGATGACAAAATGGCTTGGTTGTTCTGTGTATTGTCTTCCACACAGACCCTTTTAGAGACAACTACGAGTCTTTTAAACCATGATCTCCACTGGTCCCTGTGTAACCTAAGAGCTTCTGTCACTAGAGGGCTTACCCCAAAGCAGGATTACTGCTGCATTTGTCTACAGCAGTACAAAAGAAGGCAAGAAACGGCTGATGAAATCATTGTTTTCAGGTAAAGTTAAGGGTCACAGCTGTGATCATGTTAGTAGTTTTAAAAGAAAAGAAAGATAAAGAGCTCTGTCTTACACAAGTAATCGGTGTATTCCTGTGAGCGTGTATTCCTGCTCCCTTGCACTGTGACCCATCAGAGCCAGCCGCCTTTGCATGCAGCCAGCTCGGTCTCAGCTGGAAAGAGCTGCCTTACAATTCCGAGGGCTGTTCTGTAAGCTCTCACTTTATCTGTCATCTCTCCCAGCAGTGTGGTTTGTGCAATTGCAGCACCCTGAGTTTATTTCCCTCTATTTGTACATCTCGGATCTGTTGCAGCCCTGACTACGTACTCTGCTGGCATCTCTGGTTTTCTGGTCTGTGCCCAGGTGGATGTAAATTAAGACAAGATCATTATTACCGTAGTATTATGATCTGTAACTGTATTGGCAAATGGGCACCTACTGTTATTTTTGCAAGTCCTGAAATACTACAGGAGGGTGTGGAGGTACGAAGGGAGTGTATGCGCTGCTGATGTGTATTTACAGAGAAGCAGCCTTGTTTTCCATTGACCAGAGAGCTACCCTCCAAGGTGTGGAGTTGCCGGGCTGCGTTCCCCTGCCTTCAAGCTCCGAGCAGAATTCTCTTCCCTTTACAGCTGTGGCCACTTGTACCATTCGCTGTGTCTGCTGAGTAAAGAGTGTGGGATGGTAACCAAAGGCCTGATGAGGTGGATGTGCTACAAATGCAACTCAAGTAACAAAGGAGGAAAACTGAGTGAGAACTTCTCAGAGCTAAGAAAAGGAAGTGGAGCATCCTTGGCACAGGTAAGGTTTGTGAGGTGCTTTCTCTCCGAGTAAACTTTGAGCAGTGCTCTTGGGCTTCATCACTTTGTTCTCATGTCTCTGCTTCCAGACAAGTCTGTGGTCAGTAACTGTCAAAGAGTATCTGCAGCTACTGGTCACGTTTATGAATTACATTTTGTTTTGGCGTGGGTATATGGAGCTGTGCAAGGAATGGGAATGTGTTTGTCCAGAAGGTTTGGGAACTGCTAGCCAGCCTGAGGGCAGCTGGATGCTGGTAGCTGGTTGCCTGCTGGGTGCATCCACTGCTTTCTCTTGTACGTGAGAGTCTGGGATGGGCCATTACGGACGGTTCCTTTCAAACTATTCTTAGGTGTGTTTTATATAAAACTTTTATTAAAAGCTGGCATGTTCCTTGTGGCTAGATTGTTGAGGCTCTGTTCTACCTTCCTAATAGATAACCTGGCTCTGGGTAAAAGATCTGGAATTGATTTGACTCGCTAAGGGCTCGCAGAATGCTTTAAGAAGCTTGCATGTAAACCAGACCGATGCAGCTGGATTTGGGCAAGAGAACAGATAATTAGTTTGCATTTATTGTTAGTATTTGCGTGCAAGAAGTTTCACCATCCCCAATTCAAACAGAAATCCAGTCTTAATATGCCTGTCTTTTCCCTGGCATGGTATTATAACCAAAAATGGCAGGTAGTTTGATGGGTGTCTTTTAGGGATATTGCACCGGGGGGAGCTGAACTCTCCTGCCTCACGTTCCACCGAAGGTGGTCACTGATGAGGGTTTGTTCTTAAATGCCTCAAGGTACTTTGTGCATTTGTCACCGCACAGATGCATGCAAAGTGGCGTTTTTCCACTTCTGAAACCAAAGTAATTCAATCTTGGAGTACGTTTTTATGGTAGTACTTCAGTTTTCCTCTAGCAGATTATTTCAATTTCTGCCAAATCAATTCCGATCAAAAGATAGCTAACAGCATTAGTCAACTTCCATCAGCTTCTCTATTAGCAAAAAAAAAAAAAAAGAAGCTTCCTGCTTGAAGGGAGACTTGGGGGGGAAAGTAATCTCTGAGGAACGTATGGAGCAAAATGCAATCTTTGCAGTCAAAGTGTGTTAGTTTCTTATATGGTGACAGCAAGAAAAGCTTTCCCGGAAGATTGTAAATCAACTGTGGTCCAGTCAGTCCACTTACAAATGCTTGTCATTTTGTGTACTGTCCTGCTACAGCAAAACAGGGATACTGGCTCTGACATCGGGCAGATTCAACAGCCCCATGTCCTGCCCTCTACACTCCTGCTCCAAAGGAAGATGTGCAAGTGAGCGTGACACACCAGGCTTAACTTCAAAAGCTAAAGGCAAAATTAAGTACTAAAGCTACATCCATTATTAAAGCACCTGGCATTTTATAGCAGTGCCTTATAACTTGGTTATTGCTTGGGCTTCTCACGAGCCAGTCAGTCAGAGAACCCCTGTCTCTCCCCTCTAATACCAGTTTGGACATGCCCCATAGCAGAAGCAGCAGAAAATGCTCCAGATGGCATGGGAATGATTGGGGCGGGGAAGAGAAGATGCTTCCCTTTAACTGATCCACCTGCAGAAGTGGGGGGCTGGTTGGGACTCGGGGCTTAAAGGGAGACGTGGAGAGACGGGATGGGGAAGAAAAGGGGTTCCAGCATGGATCACCTGGCGCTAGCTAGGAAATGTCCCTGCCAGATCACCCGAGTGCTGGCTGCGTCCCTGCTGTCGTGGTCCTGTGCTGTTGGCAGAGTAGCCCGTGGCTCCTTGCTCCGTGCACAGCTGGCCAGCCCAGCTTAGCTCTGGCTCATTAGAGCCAGCACTGCTTCAAGCCCCCCCGACCTCCTCCTCCTGATGTCCCAGATCCTCTCCAAGTTTGTGAGGTTCCTCATGTATTTAAATTATAATATTTAACTCTCGTACGCGCATGTAATTAAACTGCTGCACAGTCAGATCCTTAAAAAACGGAAGATACTTAGACTTGGCAAAAGACTGTAAAATCTCTAGCTTCTCCAGGAAGTTTGTTTGCTTAACAATTGCCGCTCAGTAATGTTAATCAACCCTGTGAGGTAACGATTAATCTGGCCAGGCACAGTCTGAGTTACAGGACAGACTTTTCCTTCTGGGGGAAGTGGTGGGAATGCGAAATGGGGGAGGTGGGTGTGCGTATTCCCTGGCTCCCTGGAGCCAAAAGCAGAGGGTGAGGAGGGTCACCTGCAGCCCCACAGTGCTTGCTGGGAACAGGCTGGTGCAGACCACTGCGCAGGGTTTGCTCTCCTGCAGCCTCGACTACATTTAAATGGAGAATTAAGCGTGAAAACAGCTAAGCTCCCTGTGCTCATTTGCACATGGCGCTGGTCTGTGCCTGACTGAGGTCTGTTTGAAAGGTGCATTTCTGCAGCAGCCTGGTGAGGATGCAGGATGGCGGAGGGAGGAGGTGCAGGCAAGCAAAGGGACTGAGGGAAAGGGGGGTCTTGCACGGCCCCCCCCACCCTGAGCCACATTCCGGTGTTCCCAAGGGTCCTTCTCAGCCTGGGTCCAAGATAACAGTGGTGTCTGGTGCCACCCCAGGTGCAGAAAGGATTTATTTCCATTTGTCACAGGTTTGTTGAGCCTTTTGGTGCTGCAGTTCTCTGGTGAAGGGCTTCTCTGCGTTCCCTCTCAACTCTGCTGACACCGGGCAGACCCAGAGGTCTGGGGCGGTCAGGCTGCTCTTGCTTCCACAGCTGATGTTTCTGCAGATGCTGAACAGCAAATCCCAGAGGGAGGTTACGCTAACACAGCTCTGCTTCCAGCCCTGCCTGCCCCAGACCCTGAGGAGCCGGTGCCGAAGCTCCGGGGACATTCTGCATATGGATCTGTGGGATGGTATTTCTTTGCTACCTCTTTGAAAACCCTGAGAGCTTTGTCTGTCTCTTGGCAGAATCTGATGTGTGGGTTTTTTCCATAGTGAAATCCTCCGTTTATGTATTTATTTTCTTAGCAAGCCTTGAATTAGGAATAGATTCATACTGAGAAATGCCACTGAGCATCTGGAGTGCGTTTCATAGTACCAATTCTGCTCTGTTGAAACAAAGACTGTCAGTTTGAATTTTGCCATGTTGTTGAGATTTATATGTGAAACGACAGCCCAACAGACAGTGTTTTCTCTGTCCCTGCTTTGCATGCATGACTTCTGTAGCAATCGCCTTGAAATTGGGGGAGGTGGAGAGATGCCACAAGCTAGCACTGAGCCGCTGTTGAATCTGGTGCTAGAGCTTATTTACGCAGAGCCTTGCTGTGATGAGGGCTTGAGCTGTTCTGCTCCAGCCAAGGGGAATAGTGAGAGAAGGGCAAAGGGGCTTTTCCTCTGGTTTTGCTCCCAGAAGTTTGTGCTTTCTGGGTTATCCTCTAAACCTTGCTGTCTTCCCAAGGGTAATCTTCTGTGTCTAAACTGATCATCTTTCGTGTCCTCCTTACCTTATACTCTACCATAAATGAGTGTTAAAAATATTAAAGCTTTGCGTTTGTCGTGATTTTCTTAATCCGATTTAAAACTCGCAGTGCTTTTTTTTGCATTGTGGTGTTTGAAGTTAACTGAGGCATATTAGGTGAAAGCACAGCAGCTGGGCTGCCTAAATACCTGAGTGCAATAGTCCTGATATCTGTGTCGTTGATCTCCAAAACGAATTTGCCTTGTTACAGTGAGCTAGTTTGTCTTTTCCATTTATTCTGCCAGCCTATATACTAGGGATCGGGGAGAGGAACGCAGTCTTGGCTCTTGGGCCATAAGCTCTGCAGAAGACACCTTGAACCCCCAAGCTGATGTGCTCTGGTTATTCCGTGTATGCGCCTGAGTTCCGAGGGCACCGTTGTTAGAGCTGTCCAGATGGCAAATATATTTTATTCAGGAGTTTAATCCTGTCAAGTCACGCCAGGACGGAGAATGAATGTGATGCGTAGTTAATCCAGTTTGTCAGACTCTACCTTTGAGCTCTGTTCTGCAGCCTGCCACCAGCGTCCCTCTTTGCCTCACCGATCCCTTCCATCCAACCTGGAGCCTCTTGACTGATGTCCACCTGTGAGGTGTGGGTACCATACTGTACCATTTCACTGAGATGCTACACATCCCTCTGCGGCATGTCTGGGTGCTTTCTAGTGGGCAAGAGTGAAGGTTTAGGACATTTTTGGCGCCAATACTTATTTTAGAGCTAGACAAGTGTTACATGACCTCCGTCAATCAGTAGGCAGAGCCAATTTTACTGTTTTCAGTGTAATGGTGATCATCAGTTAGTAGCTTCACTCCCAGCAATGTCAAAATTTTCCAAGGGCTTTATAATGTTGAAAATATCCAGGTGTGATTTTTTTTTTCTCCCAAATGACACCAAGCAGATAATTAGCGCTTTATACAGTTAGAAGATTGCGCATTCTCCTGTGTAGAGAATACTCCCACATAGGTAGTAACTGAGAAAATACCCAGTCCTTTGCCTTTGGAGTTGGTTTTGGTGATAGATTCCTTAACTTCTTCAACAATGCGTAGGAAATCCATGTGAGGAAGGAACTGGAGAGGCTTTGTACCGTTGGCTTCTCATCAGCAGAACATCTGTGTTTTAAGATTTCTTGTAATGTATTGGAAACAAAAGTGATTTTGTAAGAAGAAAACTGGGTGTGGGAATCTTAACTAGCAGCTAGAGGAGAACTGGCACCAAAGTTAAAACTGGAACTAAAATACAAATTTAAAAAGACTGATTTCAAAACCATAGTTATCCTTTAGCAGCTTTTAAATAAAAATTGACTCTATTCTTGGACTTTTCCCACTGGGTGGGTGGGTGAGTTTGTTTTGTCAGTTTGGGGTTTTTTTGAGAAAATCAGACTGAATTGTAATTGTTTCCCCTGGCCTTCATATTTAGCAGTCTGTAGCCTGGCAGAAATTTTCTTTTACTGCCTACAATCTGAAGTCTTGCACTCTCGTACCCGTGAGAGGCTAACATGAAGCAGACACAGCTGACTTTCAAGCTGCCTGAAGCGAAGACCAGCGAGACTGGCTGCCCTCTGCTCCTGGGATCACCCGGGGAAGTGGTGTGTCCTGGTTAAGAGAGAAGATGACAGAATTTCCGTGGGTAATCTTTGCTTTACTTCACATTTCAATTTCAATGAAACTATTCCTACGGTTTGAAAATTTCCTCCCTTTTAATAAAACATTTCATATCTAGGAGGATCTGTAGAACAGACTCATTTAAATATGGTGACAGATGCTGGGCTGTTGCAACCTGTTGCGATTCCCACAAACTGCGCCAGTCCCTGTTGCCAGTAGTTATGTGTAGTTTAGCACGGTGCTTGACAGTCAAATATCTGCTCCCCAAGGAACCGGCACAGCTCATTACATATGTCTTCGTCGTGAAATTGCGAGCTTTCAGTCCGTCTTTGCAGATCCGCCTTGGAGCACAGGCAGGAAAGAAAGTGTGTGGCTTCCCATCTGGTGGGAGAGGCTGCTTTTCCAGAGGCAGCGCGCGCTGCCGCTGACCTCTGCCTGCTGCTGCCAGAGGGGGCGATTGCTGCGCCCCTCCCGCGTTTGTACTTCCAAGCTGAGAAATAACCAAAAAGGTTAAGAAGGGTGTAGGTAACTGTCTTTTCTTCTGATGGCCCTCTGAAGCGGGGGAGCAAAGTAAGGAGAAGCTGTGGTTTTAGTTCAGTTTGTAGTCCCCAGAGGGGAGCCTACAAGGGAATTATGGCTGGTTGAGTGGTGTTTGCTGTAGCCGAGGGTGTTCAGAAGTGCAGGTGGGAGATGAGCATCCGTCCTTTGTAAATCCCGTAAATGGAAACCTGCAGTTTCCATGTCCTCCCTCCCTCCCCGTTCCTTTTGCCCTCCTGTTGCACAATGAAAACAGTATGTTTGGTTGGTTTATGTGGGAATTAAGCACAGACAGGCTAGGGCAGCTGCAGCTGAGCTCCCAGGGCCAGAGGTGTTCTTAAGCACATTTATGAACTTCCCTCTTAAACAGCAGTAACAGATCGCTGCATGGATGTCAGGAGCTACGAAGGGGACAGATAGCAGAGGCGTCCACTTGGGTTTTCTGTAGGGTTTGGGGTCACGTTATCAATAAGCCTCTGGCAGGAGGGGTCACTAATCCTTCTTACACCAAGTAGGACTTCTTCCTCCTTCTACATGTCTTTACTTCTCTTTCTCTCACCAAACTCCTGCCACGGAGAGAACACTGCACTTCTTGAGTCTTCTGTGGCTAGCTCTTAAGGGATGCTGTTTAACAGCCACCTTAGCTCATGTTTAGGAAATGAATGATTTGACTTCATGCATGATGCTTCTGTCCTCTTGGGTTCAGGTACTGAACTGAGATCCGCCTGAGCACAGGCCTGTTATGCATCGCTTCTGTGATGTTTAATTCGTGTGCTGCCATGCTTCCCTCGAAGCCTGCTACATTATAAATAAATATCTCATCTGCTGGGCCAGTGTGTCCAGTGAGGATATGTGGGTTTTGTGTTTATCTAATTAATCCTCAACAGCTCTATTGCTCCTTTGTCTGAGGGCATCGGCGGATGTCCAAGGGAATATTCCAACAGCGCCTGGTGTAAGCATGAGCTGCTGAACAGACCAGCTAGCCAAGGGAGAATGGAGGTGTGCCAATGTGTTTCTAGATACTTAAGGCAGACAGTTGTCCTTCCTCCTCTCTCCTCGGTCACTGCTGTATCTCACGTTGCAGCAGCAGTGAGTCTATTAGAGCACAAATAAGCCTGTCCTCTCCCTTGCCTCGAGTGGGAGTTTGCTTCTTAAGTTCAGCTGGAAATGAAAGACATCTGCCTTCCCCGTTCTGCTCCCGAAGAGATCAGAGGACAGAGCTGTAGCACAGACCTGTGTGACAGATCGCTGCTGCTGCAGCAGTGCCGAGGGAAGGCTGCTCTGCCATGGGCTTTGGTGAGTCACCGCTGCTGTTTACTCGCAGGCAGCAGGTCCCGGTTCGCCTGCAGCTGCCAGCCCTGGTGGTACCGGCTCCCACCGCATCCAAACAGGAGCAGGCATGGCCTGGCCGGCTGCCAGGGGTTTCGCTCCTACGCACGCTAGCAGAGGTTAGTGGTGAAACGCTGTGGAAGCTGGTCTTGAAGCAGCTCATTCTGCTGCTGCAGCACAGCTACGGTGGCTCTGGGACTTCCTGCCAGCAAAGGTTTGCCTGCTTGCCGCATTGCCCAGAGTGACCTGGAAGACTCTGCTTCCACCTCTGTCCCGTAGCAGTAGGGCATTACTCTGCAGTAGCTCTGCAGAGGTCTGCAGCAGCAGGCTTTTGGTCTATGAGGGATGTCCTCAGGTTTTCTGAAGTTCATTAACGATTTTGTAATGCTGGTGTCATTCTAGTGACTTTGGGTTAGAGCAGCTGCCTGCCTTGCTCTCTTTTTGGTTAATTGTTCCAGGTTCCTGGGAGTACCATGAAAACAGCAGGTTCTTAGCCTGCAGAAGAGAACTAGATTTAGTTTTACGTTAATTGGCTCAGCTCTCATTAAAAAACTGAGTTTGGGCACCTTTTTGTGAGGCTACTTGAGCCACAGTGAAATAATTGTCCAACTGCAGGGGAGGAATGGCAGAAGGTGGACTTGGTGTCCATTGCCTGTGGATTCGCCTCTATAAACAAGGGAGGTGGGTGTTGGTTTTGTTCCTAGGATTCCCAAAACCTTCCCTGGGACTTCTGGCTCCACCTGCCCTGTGTTACGGAGCAGCCCCCTGGTGTAACGTGGTGCTCTGATGCTGTAATTGATGTAGCGATATCTTTTGTGGTAGGTATGGCTCTAAAGGGCACCACTTAGATGGATCTCTTGCCCTATTAACGGTGTCTCTGTTTACAGCTGCTGTATGATCTGCTTTGCTTAGGCACTAGCTGTTAAATTAAAGATAATTGCAGGCTTAGGAGGGCTGTGTGGTGACTACCAGAGGGGGGTGGAATATGTGCAAGCAAAATGTGCAACGGAGATTAGCATTATAGTGATGGGATCTATGAGAAGCGTACAACAAAAAGGAACCTTTCTTCTTGCTGGCCCAGATCCTCGAGGGGATAAATTGTGTCTCTTGGGTTCTGCGTCTAGTCTGAGGCCTTTCCGAAGGGGCGGAAGGATTTGGCTGCAAATGGCTTGGAGGTGCCAATCTGCTTCGTACTGATGGAGACAGTAACAAGGCGGCTGGCCCTGCTGCAGCACTGGAGGCAGAGGCTGTTGCGGCGTGAGCCGAGTGGATTCCACTGATGCCTCCATGCTGATGCTGGACCCCTAGAGCCTTCCTGTAGCTCTTGAACGAAAACATGCCTTTAGTGACACGGTTGAAAAAGAAAAAGGCCTGACAGCAGTTGTTCCCATGACAACATAAAGAATTGCCTGCAATATTTCAGCTCATCAGCCTGGAGAACAGTCTGATTGATAGTTACATACGCGTGGTAGAGAGATAGCAGAAGAGAGGAGGCCAATTATATAGCATTTTCCTTGTCCTTGAATGCCTGTGGCTGCAGCAGCTGTGGAGGGTGGTTTTTCCTTGCTTTTTGTTGTTTTTTTCCAAGCGAGGATGACCTGCCATGTCCCTTGGAAGCGCCTGTACAACCTGCCAGCTGCAGACGCGTGACCCTCACTGTCCTAGGCTCTCTGGTTCAATGCCTCTGCTGTGTGTGCAGGGAACACGGACTTTTGGCTCCTTGCCTGGTGATTAGCAAATACTTATTTACAATATAAAGAATATATTTACAATATAAAGGAATGGGGAAGAAGTGAGTTTGAGCACATGCTTCCAGCATAAGCGATCTGCACTTGGGACACTCCTCTCTTCTCAGACTGTTTAATGAACATCTCAAAGGCAAGATGCACGTGGCTTCAGGAGAGTGACAGAACGATTCGGGCTTCAGGAAACCCGTGGTGGGTTCAGTGCGTCATCCCCCAGAGCACTTCTGGGCTCGCCAGCTCTGAGCCGCCTCTGGGACATTCACGTGATGAAGGGGTGGGTGGCCAGAATCTGCCCTGGCTGCGCTTTGCTGGGAGCGGAGTAGGAAGGGGAATTTAGCAAGTGATGGAGGAGCTGCCAGAGGAGAGGGAGGGGTAAAGGTGCTGTGGGAGAGCACGAGACAAGCCCAAAGGTGTGGGTAAAGCATTCCCAGGTGAGGGGTTTTGCTGAGGTCTGGGGACAGCATGGCTGTTGAGTGGAGCAGGAGCCCTGCCAGGGCAGGGTGGGGGCTGCTGCTGGGAGGGAGCCTTGTGTCGCCTGGAGAGCCAAGGCTGGTGCCAGGGCTGGTGCTCTGTGTGGTGGCGGTCCCGTCCCTCACAGGGTTTGTGCTCCGGCTTTTGTCCACAGAAACCTTTCTTTCAAGGCTGCTCGCTTCAGTTGACTTTCATTGCACAGTTGCCAGCAGGGTTTCCGTTTTTCCTTGGGTAGCGATTAAAAATTGAGCTAAAGACTAGGACAGCGTGATCTCTGGCAAAGTGTTGTTCCCTCTGCCCCCAGACCTTACCCATCACAGAGCGCAGCTTGTCATCTGCTTTGGGCAGGGCTGTGCAGAAGGAGCCTTGTCCCAGAGGCCCCTAGCTCTGCCTCGGACACAGGCTGCTCTCTGGGGCCGTGAGACAGAGCCGTAACGCAGACTGCAGCCCGCCTGGGCAGCAGCGGCCACAAGCTGTACCTTAAGCCTGGATGGCAGTGTACCCCAGGCTTAGGGCAACTGCAGGCTTAGCGTAATTAGCAGGGTGCTTTCTAGGGTGTTTGCTGGGTCTTGCTGGCTCTTGTGAGGAGCAGATGGCAAGCTCTTCCAGAGAAGCTTGGGAGCCAGCATGCTGTGCCCTACACAGCACTATATGGTTTACGGTTGGACAAGGTCTATGGTTGGACTTGGTGATCTGAAAGGTCCCTTCTAACCCAGGCAATTCTATGATTTTGTATCGCTGTAGCGTGCACTTATTTCCCCGAGTAGGACTGGGAGTCACCTTCACAGAGCTTTTGAAGGTGCTCTTTAAACAGGAGAAGTACAAAGCAATCTGGGTGTTGCGCCGGAAGCACTGCAACCCCAAAGGAGAATGCCTGCTCGGGGAAAAGGGCCTCACTGCTGGTCGGAGCCTGTAAGTGACAGGGAGAGGAGCACGCTTGTGCCTGACTGGGAACAGCCCTGACTCCGGAGGAACGCTGAAGCCCCCTCTGCCTTCGTGGGGCCAGGAGTTCTGCCTTAATTCTAGTTGATCGCACTCCTTGAAGGCAGCGATACTCGTTCTTCATGATGAGCTTGATCCATTGCCAAAGAGAGTTTAAAGCAGATGCAACTTCAGTCAGTACCCACTGGTAGGACTGCAGCATTTGGGTTAATAGCCCTTGGGAAATGTATATTTTGTGGAAAATATTTGAGAATGAGCATTGAATGTTCCCTTAAAAATAGATCCCCAGAGACAACAGATGCCAGATTGCTCCTCATGAGGGAGGCTGATCTCCCTGGCTCCTGTTGTAGTTTCTTGATGATGCTTTTGCTTTTGAATGTGAGCAGAAACATTCAAAATAGAAACATTGTGATGTGTTAAAATGGAACAAACCTACAAGAATCTGTGATGCTCTGTCATCTCTCCCTGGGATATGTAAATGATGCCTTTTAAAGCAGTTTGAGTATGTATGCATCCCTCCTTGCATTAATGCTCTGGTTGCAGGCTGTGGTCCCTCTATTTGCAGCTCTGTTTGCCCTCATCTGTAACTCTGTAACTGCCCCCGCGCTGCTGGGGTGACACTTACCCTGTACCCGACTCCTCGTACCCTGCAATCGCTGATACTGCTGGGCAGTACTGCGATGCCTGCTGTGGCTGGTTTCTCAGGGGACATGGCTGCCACTGATGTGTGAGTGACTTTGCCTCCCCCCCATCTTTTCACCCCTCATTTCCTAGCTTTTAGTCTGTAACGTCCTACTAGAGGAAAAAACGGACCTTAGGAGAGACACCATTAGTAGATAATAGTCACTGGCACAGTAATCATTCCCATAGCAGCCAGGCACAAGCTGTGCCTGGTGACAGCAGGGTGCAGCCAGCGCTGTGTTGGGCCCCAGCAGGGAGGCTGAGCAGGGCCGGGGGAGACTGTCAGGAGAGAGGAGAAAGGACTGGGGGGAGCTGCTGCTGCTGCCTGGGGAAGAGCCCAGGAGAGGCTGCTTGTCCATGGAGACCCATTACTTCTCTTCCCAGCTGGCTGCAGGGGAGCTTTCCCATTCCCTTTTCTTTCTCTCTTTTTTGCCCCCTCTCTTTTTTTTTTTTAAATTTTTTCCCCCCAGAGATAACAGGACTGTTAGTCTGTCTGCCATCAGCAACAGACCCCATCAATAAGTCACTGTGGACATAACAGGTATCTCTGTGTTTTGTGCAACAATAGTTTGCTGTTTCTCCCCCCCGACCCCAAAACTAAGGTGCACACAGTGGCTTCAAGCCAGAAGAAAGATGGCTAAAAAAGCCCTGCAAACAGGCTGCGGGCTGGCTGCTCCAGGCCCAAGGACAGGAGCAGGGAGGCATTTCTGTGTATGTGAACTTGACATCTTGTGTTGTGTTATTTTGGTAACCTTCTCACTCTCTTTCAGACAAGTTCAGAGTCTCTGTTGGATCCTCAGCAAATCCAAGCTTTTGACCAACTCTGCCGACTGAACCGAGGAACCTCCAGAGTATGTACCACCTGTTTTCCTTTCAGTTTTAAATTGGGGAAAGGTATTTTGTGTGTTATTAAGCCAGATATTAGCACTGGCATGGTGGGCTTCGGCTTTTCTCTTGGGTTTTGTTTAGTGCTGGCAGTTTACTGCGCGTAGAACTAGCTGTTTCACATCACAAGGCAGCCATGCTGCCTGACCAAGCTGAGAATTCACTGGCTGTGAAACCATGGAAATGCCTCTGGCGTTGAGGCTGGGCCTGAAAAGTGTCCACAGTGTGAGGTTTCTTGGATTCTTTTTAGATTTGCAAATAACCTCCCCACCAAGACACTGTGTGGCTCCTGCAATAGCACAGAAGGCTCCCACCTCCTGCCCCCTGTGTTGTCCCAAGGAGAGTGCAGCGCTCTCTGTCCCCTGCATTGTCCTTGGGCCTCCTGCCAGTTTTGGCTGCAGTTGTTGGCACTTTCAGCTCTTTCTGGGATTGTTTTTCAATTATGTAACTTTAAAACAACCTAAATACTCCTGGAAAGCTGTTTAGCTCAGGACTGTTGTCCTGCACTGAGCTCTATCGGGTCACTACATACCGTATATACCCTTTTCTTTACACCTGTTAAGGTTTTCCCAATTGCTTCAGGAAGAAGGTGAGCCCCCCATGAGCACTTTGTTTTCCTGCACCTTGTACGAGTGCTGCTCGGCAGCATGCCTAGGCCACCGGACGGTGATTTCTCTGGCTTTTGTCTTGCAGCTAGCTCTCCTGACAGAGCTGTCTCGCAGCCATGGCGGTGAAAAGCACGGGCTGCTCAGCGTTTCCCACGGTGACCCGGCCACCAGCAGCGTCTTCCAGAACGAGAACTTCCAGCTCCATCTGGCCCCCCCTCCGCTGGCTGAAGACTAGCCCTCTGGCTGCAGCAAGGCCACGGCTGGTTTCAGGTCTCTGTACTGGAGAGCCTTTCCATCGCAACACTGGACTTTCTTCCCCTCTGCGGCCTTTCCGAGGACCCTCTGTGCTGTTTCGAGTCTTGCTGGGTGCTGGTGGGTTTGTAGCAGCGGGTGGTATCCCAGTTCTGCTGCCACCTCTCACTAAATCAAGGCAGCCATGGGGTCACTGGACTGGAAACTGAACTCTGGGGGCAAAGCCAAGTGTGCCGAAGCACTGCGCAGCACTGGGCTACCTGCACTGACCTGGAAGCTCATGGCAGTGGCAGTAACTTTGCCAAATAACTGAGTCAGCTCTGTTCCACTGGAGGAGTGGGGTCCTGTGCCCAGAGCCTGTGTTCCACAGTGCCATGTTAGTTTTGTGGATGGGTATCATACCTGGGTTTTAACTGCAGTGCTAGTAAAAGCAATCATTTTGCTAAGGCCTGGCCCACTGTCTCATGGCAGCAGCCATGGAGGCTGAGGGCACAGAACAGGCAAACCTGGAAAAGGCTGAAGAATGCAGAAAACGATACATGTGTGAACTAACCTGTACACGGTGTGTTCCTACAAACTTCCATTAAAAAGGCCCTTGGTTGAATTTTGCTGTGTAAGCTGTGCACACAGGGAGCGGGTCAGAGGGCTGCTGTTCTGGTGGTGCTGCTGGCTGCTGTTTTCGTGGTACAGCTGCCACAGAACTGTGGCGCATCTTGTTACTGCGGGTGAAGCACAAACCTCCCCACTTACCTTGTTGTATGCACCTTGGGGGGCTTGAGGTGTGCGAGAAGGTGCTACAGGCCCCTGGGGGCTGCGAGGGGGAGAGGATCTCTGTGATGGGCGTGACAGTCAGAGAGGTTTGTCACTACTAAGCCCCAGTCCACTCACAGTTTTGCAATACCAAACTGGGCAGTGTCCCTTCCCAGCAGCACCTTTATCACTCTATCACACAGCTGCAACCCGATAGCAATGGTGTTTCTATACTGTCACCCGCGATGCTGCTTGTGAAACACGTTCCAGATCCTGCCCTAATGCTGTGTGTTCTGTGTCTGGTGATCGCTATCTCAGTCATTCTGTCCCTAGCACTTGGGTGTGTTGGGGTACCATACCCTCAGGGTCCCAGGAAGAACACGGCAGCGGGCGGGCGTTGCTCTCCACGCACACAGAACTAATGCGCGGAGCCGGGGGCTGTCCCTGCGGAGCTCACACTGGGTGGCAGGAACAGGGGGCAGCCCAGCTGGGGAGCAGTGCCAGCGCTGTGCACCCTGGGGCCCAGTGCATTCACCTTCTTCCCACTAGCATTAAGAACTACAAAACGGTGCCCCAGATGGATGCTTCCAGCCTGCAGCCACACGTGAACCTGGTCAGAGGTTAAGTCAAGGGGCTACAGCCAGCTGAACGCTGCCAGACTTCAGCTCTTCCCCCCAACGTCCTCCCCCCTGACTGGGGCAGCTCTCTTACAGGCGAGTGAGAACTGGGCTGTGAGGTTGCCCACCAGCCCCAGTACTTACCAGGTGCCCAAACCCAGCTGGGGCTGGGCCTGGTGTGCTCCACCTGGTCATTACATTTCTCTGCCTAGCACTGGGTACGTGTTTCAGGTGCCTCCGTCTGAAGCCTGAAGGTAAGTGACCCTTCCTTTGCTGGAAATATCAGAATGTTTCACTCTAGTATGGAAAATACACAGTTAGGACAAGCAGAACTTATTTAGTTATTTAGTATTTTATTAAAGAGGAAATATACACACCTCTCCCTGGCAGAGTGGAGCAACGAGCCCAGGGCATGTCTCTTACAGCACATCTACACCAGTGTTTGTGCAAAGAAAAGCACGTTTCTGTGAGGAGCGTGTTTCTGAACTGGGGTGCGTGATGGAGCACAGTGAGAACCCTGCCGCTGTGCTGGCTGCTGAAATGCCTTCCAGGACTAGCCCTGTCCCACCAGGCTGCTCCACTGACACTTTACAGGTACAACAGAAGGAAGAGGCAGCTTATTGTGCTTAAGACATCTGAACAAATCCTGGGTAGGAGACACTCACAGCTTGTGAATATTGCTAATTACTTACAGTTAACAGAGAATGTATCCTGACGACAGTGATATGAACCTGCAAGTCCACAGGATCTTACGGTAAGTCTTGGTCATAAATACCCAACTGACTGTGTCCGTGCTCACAGCCGGAGGTGGCGGCTCCTGCTCACTCGCAAGTGAGGTGAGCTCATGCCAAGTCGGAGGGTCCTGGTGCCCCTGCCTGTGCTGGGTGCCCACAGCGTGAGCGGGACAGGCCCCACAGCCACTCCTCCCTTGGCAGGATTCATCTGCTGGCCCACCCCAGCCTCCTGGGAAGGAGAAGCTGCCCCTGGGAAGAAAGCTCAGGCAGGCCAGGCATAAGAGTGAGCTTTTTCAGCTCCCCATTCAAGATTACAGTTGAAAGATTAAATATGAATAAATGCTGTAGATTTATACATAATGCTTCCTTCTACCTATGGAATGCGTCTGAATGGTCAAAAGACACTAAAACGTTGTTAGAAACCTTAGTTAATCAAGAAAGACAACCCCGCCCTTAAAAAATAAATAAATCCTATTTAGTTTTACTACAGCCTTCGTTTAAATGCCCTCAGAAAAACAGAATATTTTCAGGTGCCTTGTGAGAATGTAGTTGTTCATGCAATGGCCCAAGTTCCTCATTTAACAAGCATTGCACTTTTTTTTGTAAGTCATCAAAACTATAAAACCTAGTATTTTTGTCTGAAAGTGTAGTCTAAAAAGTACAGTATTACTTTATAACCATTTACGGTAAACTCCTAGCACACGCGCATGTGCACATACACACACTGTTGCCTAAACGTTTTCTAAAGATACTGATTACAAAGTGTATAAAATTAGTAATACATTGTCAGGATACAGTGAGAGAGATGAGCCATCCTATAATATGGACTATAATCTAGTATCAGTCACTGAACTGTACACATTTATACAGTCTTATATTCACCAAGGACTTCTGAAACGTAAACAGCAAATACACAAAGAAATTCAGTAATGCTGTTGAAAACACAGTTATTACTGACTCCAACTGATTCAAGCTGACTGAAATCTTCTGAGAATGACGTTTTTGTTTCGTCAAGCAGGGCTGAAACCAAACCACCAGAGAGACGGCTCGCTCTTACCAGCTATGTGAGGACACCCTTGCTCAGAATCTGCTCTTGAACTGGGTGCAAAGGAGCGGGAGCTGAGGCTTCCTCTCTCCCCTAGAATGACCTTAGGCTGTATTTTAACAAGCACATGCGCCACCGAGCCTGTGGGCCACCTCCCCCGAGCACCTCCACGCTGTCCCCAAGCTCTGCCAACACAGTGGTGTGGCTGATAAACTTTTTTTTGTATTTTAAATTTTGTTATTCTTCAGGCAAACGCAGGCCCTGAGGCCATTTGGTCCTGAGTGCGTGTGTCCGGCACCAAACAGCACAGGAGGAAGCAGCAGGCAAAGCTGAGGGCAGATCTTGTATGTTTGGAGGTAGTCGCTTCCTTCGCCTAGCATCTTACACCCCAGCCTAGCATGGTATTGGTTAGACGTCTGTGCTCCATCTCTGCCTGCTCCCCCTCCTGCTGAGCTGCAAAAGCCAGATCCCCATCCCAAGAGCCACATAGAGAAAAGGGACCAGCTGGATCCAAGCAACTGATCCCCCTCCGGAGCAACGGTTGCCTTCTCAGGAGATTTCAGAGCCTGACCTAACTCAGCAGATGCTCGGTGCATAGCCTGGAGAAAAGTTGGAGGCACTTTATGCATTCTCTAGCCTGCCATACCAACCCACTGGAAGAGCGGTGCCAACAGCCTTCGAGAAGGGTCGCACCAGCACTAGAGAAAGGGATGGACAACGCGCAAGGACAGACAGAGACGGAAAGAGCCTCTTGTCGCCGCACCTTGTGTAACTGTTTGAGAAAGAATAAGGGCAATTTTGGTTTTGCTGCTCGCAGGCGTGCTGCACCAGCTCACCCTCTGTGCTTTGAAGGCCCACTGCAACCATCCCGACAGATAGAAACATCTTGAGTGGCACATCCTTTTGTGAGAAGTAGTATATGATGTGGCCAAGAAAAGGGCCTATTTCAGCTATAAAAGTCTTAAGATTTATCACTATCTTACGTGCAGACGTGGGAGATCTGATCAGGCTGAGAACATGTTAAAATTGCTCAGGCTGCTGCTAGTTCACGAATATGCAAGTCCCGTGACCGCACTCCCATGAAAAATCTGAAATATCAAGTGCACTGGAAAAAAGGGATTGTCAGAAAAAACAGAAAATATAAATACTACAAAAGCAACATTACTGAGTGGGAACTGGACTGATCTGATACCAACTTTTCGGATCACACAGTGGTTTCTATAGTCTCAATCACTTCCATTTCGCACTGCGAAGGTGACAAGAGCGGGCATTCGTCTGGTTCCCAGCTGCTATCGGGGCTGTAATCTTCTTCTGAACTCAGCTCAGCCACCCCCTCCGTGTCCTCGTCACAAGACTCCACGTAGTGAACCCCCACCGCATTGATCCCGGAGTCCTCAGAGCTGGAAGGGGACGAGCAGTGATCTGTTTTTGGTGTATTGCTCTCTTTTGTGATTAAGGCATTGCGAACAGGGACTTCCTCGGGCTTTATCTTGTGGGGCACGGGGGGAGGCTGCCTCTGTACGTAGCACATCTTCCCATTGATGCATTTCACGCGGTAATTGTCAATGAAGAGGTCTGCGATTGTGCAGAACTGTGGGGAGTCAGGGGGCAGAGGGGGCTGGAAGACAGGTGCAAACTTCAAAAAGTGTTCGGTGAGCGAAACGGAGATCTGGATGGTGTTTGTAGATTCCCGAGGGCGAACGGGTATTTCGGTGCTGGGAAGCTGCTCTACGGGTGTCATGGGCTGATAGACATATTTACCTGTGGGAAAAACAAAAAAGTAGCATTTAAAGATCGTTATCTTTAAGTTAGAATCAAACAGATGACAAGACGCTTCCCCTTGGCCTTCCATAACCACCGCACTGTTTCTAGTGGCCTCAAGGTGTTCAGTCCTCTCCTGGAATGGCTTCTCTGACGCGTAATACTGCAGGTAAGCGTAACCTTCCTTGCCCCAGCCCTGCTCCTCTCCCTGCCCCTGCTTCGAAGGTATCTGTAGGATGTCACTAACTCTAGAAAATTAACTCCAGGGGCACAACTCCATAGCTCAGCAGCAGGACACACAGCAAGTCTGCCTGCACCCCTTTCTAGGGGAAAGAAAACTGAAAAGATGCCCAGAGACTTTTTTTTCACTGAACACCGAGCAGGTCTAGCTTACACTTTTGCTACAATGATCTAAACTTCATTATATTATTGTTGTTATTCCAAATTACAATGAGTCTCCCTGCATGCGCTTCCATGTTCTTTTTTTCTGGGGATTAAATCATGTTCTTCTGTATTACAAACCAGAGATTCATACATGACTGCAATTAGAATTTTAAGGCAGAAAATAAAGGAATTCCCAAGCCATACAAATGCTTTTGGTATCTTGATTATCTGGTTAAGTAGTAAGTAAATAGGATTATGTTGGTTATATAGTGTTTGAACCAAGTGTGAACTGAAAATCTTTACTAAAAGAAATAAATAAAAGAGCAGAAAATCAGTACTTTGTTAGGAAAAGCTGAGAAACCCGAGGCTATGCCTAAGACTGTAAAATGCTGCATTTTATTTGCATGAAGCCTCTGAAAGATTCATGTCTCCCTAGGGGTTCATATGCTACGAAAGCACAAATTTCCAGAAGACTTGTGAGTAGCTGAGCTCTCAGAAGAGTTTTGATGCATGAGCTGCAAATACTGCTTCGCAAAGGCAGAAAAGGTATCAAAGCACCGAAGGACTGTTTTGGTGCTTGAAACTCTCCAGGTAAGGAGTAGAAAGCCACCAAAGTCTCGCTGCACTAATGAATGTGGCTGTGCTGTGATGAGATCTGCCACATGTTTTTGTCTCTGTGGCTCAGAGGTAGGTGCAGCCCTTCTCCCCCAAATTGCCTATTCCTTTGGAAAATCGGGGTAGTGTTTGCATTTCTGCTTAGGGAGGCTGAGCATGGCCCAGGACAGGAAAAGGAGAGCAAGGCTTTCATCTCCCCAAGGATTCGCTCCCCACACTGTGCCTCTGTGCAGTAAAAAATCCCATCCTCAGCCCAGGAATCCTTCCCAGCCGTGGGAAGGACTCTGACTGCAGAAGTTCCCAGCCAGCGTGGCAGTCGGTGTCCCAGATGCCTGTTGAAAGCCCTGGCAATGGGACGGGCTGAGAGATCCCAACTCTTGGCTGTAGCAGTCCCTGGGGCGCTGACAGGGCCCACGCACAGACTGAGCTTTGCCAGCCCAGCTCCAGTACGTCACGAGGGGAAACCTCGAGTGCTGGGGAAGGTTCTTCTCATCCCTGCTGTGCTGTCGGTATTGGAAGGGAAAAACAGCTCCTGTGAAAGTCGGCTGCGCTCCTGTGCTGGGACTTCAAACCCCATCGCCAGCAGACAGGGAGAACAGAGGCAACGCCATGAAGAACAGGGAGCTGAGAGGAGAGCTCGGGGAGCACCGGAGCATGGGAGAGGCAAAAGGCGAGCCCAGCAGACAGAGAGCAGGCTCAGAGGAACGAGCACCAGCCCTGCAGAAGAGAAAAGCCCACCCCTGTCATGCCATGGGAGAGAACAGGCTGAGAGCAGTGGGTGGGCACGGGAAAAGAACATTTTGTGACTAGATCTGACCAGCTCCCCTCGAATACCTCATCAAGCACTTTTTTCGTACTATCTGTGGAATGATAATTGTTAACAGAGCCACTGCAAAAACTCAGTGAAAATAAAACAGGCTTTTTTCCCTCCTGTTTGATTATGGCTGGATGGCAGAAAATACAAAGCCATCCTCTCCACTTGCCATCTTTTTAATGTACCATGGTCTAGTTTCTAAACTTGCTGTAACTCAGAGGAATGAAGCACCAGCATCAAACAACTGAACACTTCAACCAGAGAGCTCGTACTCCTCCAGCGCCCCTTGGAGCAGCAGCACAGACATTTCAGCTCTGGCAGTCACTGAGGGATGGGGTCCCGGGCATTTTTCCAGTCTTGCTGACACACCTCCTCTGGGGAGCTCTCTGGGCACATGTTCCCTTCACAACCTGCTCCAACATCAGCAGCCCATGCCTTCCTGCCAGCCGCTGGTCTTCGCAAATCCTTCTTTCAAATTAGCGAACATTAAATATGCTACTGTGTTGCAAAGCAACACAATCAGATGACCAATTAGTATGCTGCTGGTTGGAACAGTGTCTGATAAAATTCAGCTCCCAGAAACTGAAATGCAGGTTGCATCAACCCACCCTCGCCTGAAACTCCAACGCTGGATTTATTCATATATTTGGGGTGTTTCTGTGGGGGCTCCTATTCTGTTCCATTGACAACCAACAATAAAAAACAGATACTAGTGAAAAAAAAATTTTCTCAACACTTACTTTGTGCCACCTCTAGTTGAAGTGTCCCCAAGGAAGGCCCTGGTGAAGATTTTAACATGATCAAGAAAAAAAAGGTATCTGCACAACAGGACTGTATTTTTCCACTTAAAATAGCCAACCAGGTGCTGGCAGAAGGCTGGGGGACATTGGGAGAAGAAAGCAGGGGATTTAAGCCAAGGTAGCTTACAGCACGGACACTGAATGAGGAATCTTTGATTCAGCAGTTTGATTCCTCTCTTCTTTTTCCCCCTGAAAAAAGTGGCAGCAGGGGGAGATGAGGTGTTACCTGGGAGCTCAGCTGGTTGTTTTACCCTTGTAGCAGCATGTGGTAATTCTCTGCGTGTTTCAGAACTGCCCTGCTGGCACTAATTTCAGGGCAGAAGAAAACAGCGGCTATTCTGTTAACAGAGGATTTCAGATCCCATTTGTCTGACCTTACAGTGGCTGAACGCTCTTCCTCACGTTCCAAGGACAAGCTCTGTCAGGGTAAAGCAGGAATCGCCTGGAAAAAAGAGAATTTTCTACCTGAACTGATTTCTACATTTCTTTAGAATTCTGGTACAGATTTGTTAAGTTACTGCTAGTTGTAGGGCCAAGCTTGTTTATTTTAGACAGATTAAACTTCTGTTTCAAAACATGATCAGGTCCCTCTTTAAAGGGTGCTGGTGCTCACGGCTGGGACTGTCACACTGGATCACAGACAAAGCTGTAGTTACAGCCTCAGTTACAACTCCTTACCCTACATAACGCGTGTAAATGTATCAGCCGTGATGCATCCTATGAAAAATAAATGCAGAAATTTAAAAATAAAATCGCCCTCCACCCCTGCAGCTTGCAGGATGGGCAGGGATGGCTTTTTCACAGAAAATTATACCAAAAGCACAAGTCCCCGAGTTCTCTTTTAATACATCTTGGTCTGATTGAACTCCCACTGAAATAAACAGCAATATTTTTGCTGACTTTAAACAGCTGGCAAAAGTCTATGACAAAATAGTATTTTGAGCACCTATTCCGATACATTCCTTTTAATATGCTAGCATGAAATTTATTGCCTATTTATTCCCACCAAGTCAGTTGAAGAACTCTGCAATTGAGCTGTGCTGATGAACGCTCCTGTAAATTAGAGTGTTTTACACAAATACAGATGCCAGACGAGACACTGCATTGCAAGTTGCTTCCTGGGTCACTTGCCACCACTGCCTACGCGGAAGACGGTAATTTGGTGAAGGAAAAATACTGCACATGTCAAAAAATCAAACTCCAAATCCTACGAAAAGCAGTTTGCTGCATTTGCAGAAGTTTGGGAAGCTCTTGAGCACTGTAATAGCTGCTCTGAAGAAGCGTCGCAGCTCTGGCTCTGCAGTTCCACCATCACAGCAAAAGGGCTCGGGGGAAAAAGGAGCCTGTTCCTCTCCTGGGTGTGGGGAATGTGTGAAACTAGGTGCTACCAAAATTATTTTCATGGTAAGTTACAATTATCCATGTCGGCCATATGCTAACAGATGATATGGTGAAATGTGAGACACTGAGAGACTTCAGAAGAAGGTATGTAGGCTATGCTCAACTAGTTGCCACAATCCAAAGCCGGCACCAGTACCTACACCTTCTGCTGCTGCACGCTAGCAAAGCATTACCCTCCCCAGACACTGCACCTCTTTGTCTGACCCCAGTCACACAGTGACAGCAGCCTGTGCACAACTAAAAAGGACTGATTGTTTTTCCATTTCTCCATTATTCAACTGACCCTTGTGAAAGCCAAAAATCGAATCCCCAGAGAATTAGCCGATACCCAAAACAACTATTCCAAATGTGTCCCAGGAGGTAAGTACTGGGCAGTGCTCATCTCCCTGCTTTTCTGTTCACAGAAATAGGATTTTTATTGCCAAATCAGATGGATGCTGCTCACCAGAGCCTTGGCTCCGTGCCTCCACTGCTGCCTGCCAGCAGGTTAAGGCAGAATCCAGCAGAGCAGTGAGCTCTATTGTCACCTGCAGATCTTGAGCAAACTCATGCAACTGGGAAAATATTTTATCCCCAAAAGTAGATGCATGCTTCCATATAATATAGAGTCTATTTGTGCATTGATTACCAGAACTATGTGGTTGATTGATTGGAAGCTGTAGTATAGTGTCTCCTGCTTACAAAGAACAAATACAAGCCTTTAGAAGCAAGCCACGAGGTCATTGCTTTCTGATTTTTTGCTAATTGAGCAGTCTGCATGCATCCTCACCAAACAGACACAGCAGCAATTTCCGTGCCTAATACAAAATAGCTTAACCATGAAATAAGCAGAGGTGCTGCTTAAACATTTTATTCTCTGCTTCCCTTCGTCCCAGCATTCTAGTTTACCTCTGACACTCATTAACATGCTTGGCATATTAAAAAAAGAAAGAATAAACCCATCTTTCAGCAGTGAGGTTTCTCATAATAAATTCCCAAGTTTTGCCCTCTCAAAACGCCACCTTGAAGGATTTTCTTCCTAATAAACAACAACACGAATTGCAACGCACTTCAGAAAATACTAAAAGATTGTTGTGAATCTTACAAGTCTAAGTCAGCGACACGTACTGTGTATATTTGCTTGCATGCAAGACATTTAGACACCTTTTAACTGAACTATAAAAGCTTTTTTCATGTGTATTCTTTCCCCTGCAGCTGCTTGGGCAAAGATTCCTACACCCTCTTATCTACTCTCCAAAAATTGGCACGGTTAATGAAGACCTGCTAACCATATGGTATTTAATATAGCATGGCTTGATTTAACCTGCACAGCTCAGGAACCACTTCTTCCACATCTCTCTGCATGGGGAAACCTTGGAGATCGGCTTCTCAAGCACTGGCTTTCTTCTTAGCAAGAGATGGAGAACTACCAAGCGTTCTTCCAGCGGGACTTGTTTCATATCTTGCCAGTGTGGCAGGAGAGACAAGTCTGTCTCTCCAGGAAGAGCTGACTGGATGCACACCCCTCAGATGTTTAAATGAAGTTGTCTTGCAGGTGATGACAGCTACAAGCTGGAGTAGTGTGTTGCTGCCTGGATTGGCACAGTAGCCTGGTTCTCCAGGATCCCCAGGGTGGTGGGTGGCACTGGTGCCAGACAGCTCTGCCTGCGGTTGGCCCCAACCTGGGCATGGTAAGGAACCGGGTATCATTTCACCACTAACAAAGCAGAAAGTTGGAGCAGAGAGGGTTTTCCTCCTTTACAGACTGAAGCAAAGCTTGCAGCCCACAACCTGGAGATGTGTACTGAAGGGCACTCAGCACACTAAGCCTGCTCAAGGTACCCACCATACCTTTTTTTTTTTTCAGAAACATTCAACAGAGTAGAAGGGTCACCTGAAAGTGTGATGCTGGTCTAACCACCTCCATAGGGATGCTGCCTTCCAGCCCCACAGGCTGCAACAGCGGACAAAATGACCACCTCTGGCCTGCCTCCTTCTGCCTCTCTCCAGTTGTACACACAGCTTGGATAACAAACCTTTGCAAACAAAGACTGCCCTAACCATAAATATTCACCAAGGACTGTAATAGCTTCAAATTACACTTTGCTTACAGCACAGTAATAGCTTTTCCAGAGGGGTGAGAGCAAATGGAAGGAGAAACCCGGAGTACATTTGCAGATGGCACATGTAAAACAAAAACCCTGCTAACCTAGTTTCTATTTCTTTGTATTGTATGGAATAGCCTTCATGTCGTATCTAGCAAAACACTATGGGCTGTGGTGGGAATGTGAGACATGGAATAAGCCACCAGAGGAAAAGAAAAATATTTCAGGACACTGAAGCACTGTCAGATTTACAGTACAAGCTCAAGTAAAGCTGAACTGTGACACTGGTGGTTATAATGAAGAATAACTAAAATGCTTGTCAATGCTGAAGGAGCCTCAGAGCTAAAGATACGCAGCACCTTAATGCAAGTGCTACTTTCATCCTGCGCTTTTCCAAACAACAAACACTGAGATTGTTCAAACAGATTTCTAGTGCGTGGAATGCAAACAGAGCACCCTGTACGTTTCCAGTACTTCTGGCAGAGCTAGAAGGCACAGTAAGGGATCACAACAGAGACTCCGAGGACAGAAGGCAACTCTGCAAAGGACCACAAGTCACCCCACCACCACCATAAAAGAAAAAGAAGTCATGCAACAGGACCTCAGCAGCCTGGAAATACAGCAGGAAGCACGAGCAGGCTCTGACCTACCCAAAGTGTATCGCTACAGAACCTGCTCACAGAAGCACCTATGCCAGAGCACTAACAAATCCGTCCCATTCCCAACCCCATCCAAGCACAGAACAGAGCCAGCCTAGCAGTGTTTCTACAGTGGCTCTCCCAGCAGCAATTTTGTACAGCTGCCAATTCTCCTCTCATGTGAAGGAGAGGTGTTCCCTCTCGTTGCTGTATAGCTGAGACAGCTGTGACAGCCCTTGACTTGATGAGCCACAAGCTTTCTACAGGAAACCAAGAGAGAGGGGGGTAAAAAAATCAGAAAGTTTTTCTTCATCAAATTTGTATTTTAATGCCCTTTTGTCTTGATTTGTTTTAAATACAAAAAGGATCATGACGCTACATGCTGTGAGCTGTCGAAGCCTTTCAGGGTTTTCTGTACACGTCTGCTTAAAAGCAGGTAACTCTTAAATGCAAACAGACCCTGGAGCTTCCTTCTATCATCCCTGCTCTTTCCTCTCATTTCTTACATGGATTTACCAGACTTAAAGAAAGAACAACCTGGAGGCTTGAGAAGTGTTTCGGGCAGCCATAAACCCTCTTAAAGGGGCCATATTTGCTTACTAACCATTGTAAAGGAACAGAGTATTGCCACCCAAAAAAGCACTGAACAACACTGCACACCACACGTGCGTTCTGAAATGCTGGCTTCTGACAACACACGTACCCCGCGGTGCAGGCATGGAAAGCGCAGCAGACAGTCTCAGGTGCCCCCACAAGCACAGCTTACCATGAGCACAGGAGCTAAGCGCTGTCCATCACAACCTGAGCTCTCAACCCAAGGGTATTTGCCTTCCAACATCCCTTTGCAAAGCTTCCCCCAACAGGGAGAACAGCCACTCTTTGCACATTTCCCTGAAAAATTTCATCCCCAACTCACACTAGATACTTTTTAAATTCAGTAGAGAAGATAGCAAAAAAACCCCACTGGCTTAGTGCTAAATATTTATTCTACAAAACCATCCCTGTGCACCATCTGCTCAAGCTTCGGCATCCCACCCTTTTCATGCAGACCGTCAGTGTGCTGATATGGTAACAAAGAAGGATAAGCACAGATCAGTGCCAGAAGGTACCTAGAAAATGAAGGCATTTCCTGGTCTAGAGAAACCACAGAAACTAGAGAGATGACTTACGGTCTTCTTCCAGGTGTGTAGTATATGCTGCAGAGGGGCAGCCATGAGCCCCTGTGTGCTATGGGTATGTTTTCTTGTGAATTCTCAAATAAGCAGAATGGCTTGTGGGTTCTTCAATGGAAAGGCCCCTCTGAAGGGCTGTACTGTGCAAATGAGACCCGCGCTCTGTACCAACAGGAGACAGCCTGGACGGATGGCTGAGGTGGGAGGTTGGATTTTGTAGCTTGGAACAGCCACCTCTTTGCTGCTACAGCCTCTTTTCCTGGTGGGCTGACAGGAGAAACAATGGCACACGCGACATGCTGTACCTGTGCTGCTCCCTTCCTGTGTCAGAGAACAGGGGCTCCTGCTGACACGTCATCTGTGCAGTGGTCTTACCAGAGCGCGAGCCTTCTGGGCTTGACAAGCAACACATTCTTCAACTTCATTGTTGGGAACAGCATCTTCATTATCAATACAGGCCAGTCTTGTAACTCTCGTCCTATTGCTTCTTCTGGTGCCTATTTACGTACATTTCCATTCATACTTCATTTAAACCAATCTTTGTATTTCTATTACAAGCCTCCACCAAACCCATTTCTGGAGAATTTAAAGGACAACTCTCCCTGCTTAAGCTCAGAATACATCACCGCATGGAGCTGATGTGTGCAGGTATGGGTGCCAGCCCTTCCCTCAGAGGAAAGTGGGATCCAGCAATACTCTGCAGGAAAAAATAGAAGACCAAGTACCACCCTTGGAGGCGGAGGAGGTGAGCTGTGTCACTGTGGGCAAATGGCTCAGAGCAGCTGGACAATGCAGGTGGGAGCAAACCCAGCACTTGCTGCTGTGGCAGGGTAAGGGAACGCTGGCAGAGAGGTAAAAGCATCACCCTCAGCTTCACACCAAGAGGGCCAAGATCTCACAGCACCAGCTGGGGAATGCTAAAATCCAGTGGCACAGGGTACGAAAAACAAAGAAAAAGGTGAGTGGCTCCTCTTTCCTGCCCTGCCTACAGACAGGCTAATGCTGGTGGACTGCAGAAGACTCCCAGAGCTGATCAGTCCACCCTGACACAACTGATGGTGTCCAAGCCTTTCACCAGGGACAGGAGCCACTTGTGAGTGAGTGCAAACACCTGGAATGTGGCTCAGGATAAGCAAAGCACTCAAATCTAAACAACACAGCACGACGCATGAGGCAGGCGAGCACCCTGCCCAAAAGGGCTGCAGGTGTGCTCCAGCACCAGGCAGCGAGAGGGACGCCTGCAGAGCATCCTCTCGCTGGGTACAGCAGGGCACAGGTTTGGGCGCTGGGGGCAAGCACACGAGCAATACAAGCAGTTTGGCGAGCACGCATGTGGGCTCTCAAGCTCCGCAGTGACAGCAAGAATACAAATGCATGCCTCTTGTTGAAACTGTTTTACAACATAAGTTATATATAAATTCCAACTGTTACATTGCCTAAATTAAAGTATGGGTATATTAAAAACAAGGTATAGTTGCCAAGCAATCAGATTTTACTTTCCCAGTAGTTTTTTGACTTCCATCTATGTGAATATACTGAACTATTGGCAAAAACATCTCTAAATTTCATCAGCTGCACTTCTTGAATTCTGTGATCAAGTCACTACATAAAAATTGATTAGTGGAAGAATCAAAGCCATTATGAAAACATACTCTGTATCCTGTGGACAGATAAATTCATGAAGGTGCTGGAAGGAAAACCACACCACACTAAAACAGAGTCACTTTATATGCAGAGAGAGAAAAACATATATACACACAGAGAGAGATATACATACATATACACACTACCTGGAATCCAATCTACTGTCAACCAGCTTTTTACATTAGTATAAGCTTGTGCCATCCATCAACAGCTAAGCCCACACTGTCAGAGCTATCGTTCTGGAACGTCTTACAATGTTTGCGAGTAAAGCATTTTGCTTTTTGTCCCTTGTAGAGACAAAAATTTCTGGTATAGCCTTATTATTGTGCAGAACTAAGTTACCAAGGCTCGAAGTGAGTCATGACGTGTAAGGCAGCGTTGGTTAAACTGAGAGCCATTACATAAAGACATCCCCAGGATGTCCATTCTCTACAAGCCCAGCTCTGCTGGTTGCATCCACATGAGCAGAGACAAAACATATTCTTGATGAGTACACAGGTGCTGCCAGGAAATCTGAGGTCCTGTGCCAAGTGCCTGGAAGTCCTTTTCAGTGCTTCCAGCAAACTGAATTCCACACAGTTAGCTCTGCAGACCTGCAGGATGGAAACCATGAAGACGACAATCTTGTGACTCAGTTTGTCTCATAGGGCAATGCAAGGATATGACCATGGGCTGCAGTCTAAGACACACGACACATCCACCAGCAATCACAAGGGTAAGGATAATGTGTCAGAAGGCACTGCAGTCGTGCGCTTTTGCATTTAGGCACTCAGAGTAAGCACGCTTGCAGATTCAAGCTGGCAAACAGATTTCCTCACCTGCAGAGTCCAGGAAGGAAGTCACACACTTGCCACAGGCACTGTACTCCGGTACAAATTTTATTTCTGAGCTGTTACTCTGCAGTGAGAAAAGTGCCTGAAGCCTTTTACCAGAACCAACACCTCTGAGCAGGAGCAGGGGCTCCTTCACCACAAAGATGTTCAGAATGTCCTGAATTCACAGAAACCACACCAGCTGAGGGGACGCAATGTTAATGAACTTTTCCTTCGGAATTCTGGCAGGAAACACCCACAGGCTTGTCATTTCAGGCTGGTCCAGAGCAGGCTTCATTAAAACAGCAGGTTAACCCTTCAAGCAGCTACAGAGGAGAGGTGTCATTAATCTGCAGCTCTCGGGGGCTCTTACCATCAGGTCATTGCATTTTGGGCAAGCAGATATAATTCTTTGTGAATCACGCTCCTCAGCTGGATGGACAGATTACGACACACAGCCTCATGCATGACAAACAAGAGTTTTTGGCTGGCAGAAAGCATTTTGGTACACAAGGCCCCTTTTTCTCAGGATTTTTGGAACAAGAAGTGCAGTGATTTCTATTCAATCCTGTATGAGGCATAGAAGAGTTAGTCCTACAAGATGTACTAACAGCAAGTAACTTAAATTCAAAGATTTTCCTGTGGTCTATTCCTGTTAAGTGATATCAAGGGTTCTGCTAATAATAATAATAGAACATGCATGTCTCTAAACATAACTGATTATAGTAGGGATTTCAAAATGAATGCCAGCAGGTTCTTTCAAAGGCGCTGATATTCCCACAGGGTATGATGAATTTACACCTGTGAGTTTTCTTTCTGAGACACAGCATCAACAGTACATTCATACTGTGATTTGCGAATTATAACTGAATCCAGAGCAACAAAACGCAATCCAGGTCCAGAATGGTGCACCCATAAAAACCGGCAGATGAGTGTTTTCCCTTAGAGTTACACTTCAGAATATATGAAGCTAACATTCTTTCCTTCATTGTGTACAGCTTAGTGAAATGAAGCTAGAATATCATAGCTCTTCAAAATACAGGTGAAAAGATCTTGCACAGCCATAGGCAGCAAATCCTCATTAATAGTCTTTTCCCATTACAAGCTGTAAAATCCACCTTTCTGCAGCCCTTGCCTGGTGCTCAGCATTAACACCTTGCTTGTGCACAAACATTTTGTCCAGATACACAGACTTAAACTGGATGGATGTTCAAATCCTTTTCACAGCAAAAGCAAATGAAAAATGCCTATTTCTCTGAGGATCTGTAATCATCCTCCCACCAAGGTGAGACATGTTTTCAGAGAACACCCAGCCCCAGAGTTCCTAGCCCCACTGCTCCATTCCTGTTTTAGACAGACTTTTCCACAAAGAAAAATGTGTGAGCTACTCCAAATACTCAGTCTCAGAATTTAAAACATAAGCATGGTACAACTCCCTTTTCACATTTATCCATCAACTCAGTCATCAGGATGTACTTTTGCCCTGTGAAAGAGCAGTGCTGGAACACCAAGTTGCCGTCACTACTGCCAGACTGGCTACTTCCAGTAAGCTCCAGTCTGTGTCACCTTTTGCAGCCAGAGATACATATAAAGCACTGGTACACTACAAAGAGACCTTTGGCTCTCTCTTGGATGTGGCAAAGAGTTTTGTAGCCACCAAAAACCAACACAAAGAAACACCACCAGAACAAAAGCAAGGCTTTTGGAGATCTGCAATGGATGCAACGCTGCAGAGCAGCCCAGCGCTTATTTTAGGATCCCCTCCAGGACTGTAGCTGCTTCTCTAACATGGAGGGATCAACAGAAGCTGACTGGCAGGCAGACACAACTCCTCTTTAGACCCCCAAGCTCTGTCACAGCACACTTGAATACCTCCAATAGCCATTTTAGCTCACTTACCAATGGTCTGTTACAGGAAGGAAATGCTGCTTTGCTGATTCCCCGCTTACGGTTCCCACAGGCAGACTGGGGTCTGAATAATTACACAGTCTTCAAAGATTGTCAGAGCCCCTGCTGATAGCTTCTGTCGCTCGAGAGGTGGGAGAGACACCACAGAAACGCTACTTGTGTGCACAGAGCTGCTTATATGCTGCACACATCACTACATAGCAGGGGAAAATACCAGCACCTGGCGCGTGGGGCCAGGGTGTGTACGCTGCCAGAGGACAGGCAGGAGATGCGATGTGACAGGCAACACCACATCTTTCTCTCTGGAAGAGGTATAACGAAGGCTGGCCTCGACAGAGAGCTTTCAGCACTTCTGTGGGACAGAAAATGATGGTTTTTATTTAAAAAGGTTATAAAATAAAAACACCAGTATTTCAAGTACAGAAGAACATAAGAAACATATCTGCTCAGAGTACACACAGATGCAGTGACTGTGCTGATTTGCTTCATTCCCTGGCAGCAGCTGTGGGAGATGGATAATCACCTCTCACCGCCCAAGCACACAGCAGAGACCGACGGCAGACCCACACCTACACTGGCTGGTCCACCCCCGGGGGACCTGCAGATGCCTGGAAAACAGACACAATGAGGAAGCGATGGAGCTTGCTCTGAGAGCGAAGAGAAATCCCGGTCTCCCTATTCAGCGGGCAGATGAACAAGAAATGTAAATATACTCTGATTCTGCGTCCCCAGAATATGTGCTGGCACAGAGATCAGAGAAGTCCTTCTCCCCAAAACCACATGCCCTTTGTGGCGTGCCAGCCATCATATAAACCCATTTTCTCCTCTTGGCTGAGGAATGACAGTTTCTTGGGTTTCTTGCCAAGCCCTGACCTCATGCAGAAACTGCCAGGTCTGGATACAAACTTGGGGTGCAACAGTCCCATAATTACGTGATGCACACCAGGGAGCAGGAAGCTATTTCAAGGCACACCTGCAAGCGTTGTACACCACTTAGCAAAACGCAAGGGCGGAGGAGCATTTGTATTTGTAAAAACCTATACTGCCACCATTCTTTTTACATGTCTGAGCCTAGCAACTGTTCTCCCTTTCTGACCACCCAAAGGAAACCTTACAGCTTTCACCCATGCTCCGCTTGTTTTCTTGTAAATCATACAAACAGCTGAATCTCGCAAAAGTGGTGGAACTGAAATTTATTTGCCACATTTATTTTTCAGCGTCAGATACACAAGAGGCTTTAAGTAACTAAAATCCTGCTTTTTTGATGCTGAACCAAGGCAAAAAAACCCAACAAACACCACAGAAAGGCTAATACAAGGTAGCACAATTACTCTCTATTGATACAACTGCTGTGAAACGAGTATTGTGTAACCATTATTTGTAATGTGTTTTTGACAACTGCAACGTAACATACTGAGAGTTTTGCAAGGTGTTTAACATAATGCAAGGTATTCAGATTAAAAAATGAACACAGTTGCAACAGAATACCCTATTTTTGCCTGGTCCAGGGATGAAACCAAACTTGTAATTGTATCAAGTGTGATGCTTTCTCTGGTGAGCTAATTCCTTGGAAGTACAATTAGCAAAACATAGTCAAAGTCCTGCTGTCAGGAGAGATGTAACCCCAAGGGTCTGATCCCTTCTGGCAGAGGCAGGTACCACCACGCAGCCAGCAGCCTCGCAGGCAGCATCAGTGCAAATCGGAGCCACAGCAGAAACCCAGAGGTGAGGAAAGGAAGGCGAGCACCTCGCTGCAGACGTGCCTCTGGTGCACGTTTTCTCTGATCGAAAGCTGATCTGAGTAATTTCAGGCTCTCGACCTGCATCTAATAAACAGAATCCCACACAGCTGTCAGAGGGGAGGGGGGGAAGGCGAACAGGGGTCTGTCACCCTGGCAAGTGGAACGCACTGAGAGGGCACAGTGCGAGCAAGAGAAATGTGCAGCAGGACAAACGTAGGGGTTGAAGTCAAAACACCTCTTTGGTCAACACCTCCTTCCCTGCAGGGAAGAGGACGCTGAAGGTTTGAGCCCTCATCCCGCTTCCCCTTGGAGGCAGGAGTCGGCAGGTGCACGGATGCCTGTCAGCACACAGGGGAAGGGTATTGTAGGCATCTACTGCAGCAGGACATGAGATGCTACCTGCCAGCCGGGACCCTGTATGCCCACAGAGCGAGGCGTCTCCAGTGACACCCGATGCCCTGCCACCCCTCCCATCTGCAGCTTCCCCAATCCCACCTGTGCTGTACATTTTGGGTGCGCTTGCTTATGGAAGTTTTAGTTGGGTTCAGAGCTTCCCCAGGCACAGGGGCACATTAGAGAACCACCTCCCATCTCACAGGGAAATCTGCTCCCCACCATGCCGGAAACGGACTGAAAATGACCCGAAATAAACTCCCGGGGTTAGACACAGAAGTCATACAGATACCCACAGCACTTGAGGTTCTCAGAGCTGTTTGGATACACTAAACAGTCTCTGTGATCTCGCCTGCCAGCTATTATTGCCATTTCACGGACAGAGAAGCAACGGAGGTAAAGAGAGCGCTTAAAGTACCGCTCACTTCAGAACGTGCCAACAAAAATGGCTTTGGGGAATTCAGACTAGGTTCTTTCTCAATTATTATTTCTATAGCCAAGTGGCTCTGCAACGCTAAATTGCTTCTGTCACTGAAGTAAGCAGATGTGATCCTGAATATACATGAGGAGACAATCTACTTGTTGTAGCGGTGGTGAGTTTTTGTCATTTTTCAGTGTAAGTGCACTTTAACTGAGTTGACATTCTCCAGGACCTTGGACACTGATGGAAAATAATACTTCAAAGGCCATTTTAATTGATGTAGAGCTTCCTGTACCCCAATACAGCTCTTAAGAGCCACAGAAAACCACTTTCAAGAACCCTCTGAGGATCCCCAAGTCAGTACTACAACACTGCGTTTATGGAAGATAACTGCCAACACTGTTTAATTACATCTCTGACCTCTATACAATTTTCCATTATAGGCCTCATTCTTACCCCTTTTAAGTCCCACTCAACTAATTCTGCAGGAGCAGGATACAAAGAGATCCTTAGCTCTGAAATTTGCATTAGGAAATAAGGGGGCAAGAAGGCACAGCACTTCTTTATGGCTTTCAGAAGATTAAACAAGAAAATGACGTATTTGACTTCATTCATTTAAAAATCATGGTTTCATAGGGCAAATGTATCTCAAAGTTTCCTTATCTGTAAAGGAGGAATTAAGAAGGAAGTCTGTACTTTTGGCAAAAGCTATAATTATTTTTAAATCTTATGATTTCCACAGGGAAGGTAAGGGTTGGATGGGATCTTGAGTGGTCCTTCCAAGAGGGAATCAGCTCCAGGTATCTCCTAAGAGACACCAGTCTAAGCCTTCGTTAAAGGCCTTCGAGGACCACAATGTCTCACCTTCCCTTGCTTCATTTCCTAGTTAAAACGTTTTGTAACATCCAAACCTAAACTTCCCTTGCCACAGGTGATAAGTGGTTATCTTCCAAGTCTGTGTAGAGAAGGACTAAAACACAGCTTTCTTTGCAAGGCTACCTTTACACTTTGCAAAGCTCATCTCCCTCCATCGATCTTTTACCACCGAAGCAACCCCTTCGCTTTTGCGCCCCCTTGTAAATCATATTTTCTAAGTTGATCCCTGTGATCTCCTACAGAACCTCCCCGATTCTACAGCTTTTTAAAGTGCAATGCTCAAAACTAAGCCCATCCGTCTGGTATCATCATTACTGAGCTGAAGAGAAGCAACTAAATTGCACGCTTGCAATGCCCCTGTTAATGCATCCCCAAGTGAAGGCTCAGGTTCTGGTTGTGGATTTTCTACCATAAAGGCCTCCTGCTGCTGATGCACGCTCAGTTTCTGAACCATCTTAATCCCCAGATTCTTCTCCACAATGACACTTTTCCAGGTGTCCCCAGCTCCCCATTTACTTCCTCTTCCCAGGATCATCCCTAACAGATCTCCAGTTTATTTATAAACACCAGTGTGGGCTCTGATCCTGCACTCCAGAGTCCTTATAAGCTTGTATATCTTGATGGCAACCACAAATAACTAAAACCAGAGAAATTTTGGAAAAGAAGAATATCTAGGTCACAACTTGAAGGCCTTTTTGTCACCAATGAAATGCCAATGAGACATCCCCATCCCCGCGCAGCAGGTGACCATGGCACCTTCTCACATAGCCAGTTGTGCCACCACACAGAAAAAAACCTTTGTTCTGAACTGATTTCAGATGAACCCCAAACCAAAGCAAAATTCCTAGAAAGTGCATTTAATTCAAACAGAAGCCCTCTTCCAAATAACAGGTGGCTTTTTAGGCAGGCCCTTTTCCCCATTAAGCAAAATTTGCAAAAAGCATGTGCATGGGGGAATCCATGCAGGAGTTTAAATTAAAAGGAGAGACAGAGACAGACTTAAAAGGGGAACGGGATGTCAGGAGTCAAGGGACACCTTCAGCAGCACTGAGCAGCCCTCACAGAGCAGTCCAACTTTAACCCCGACCATCCAGGGTTTAAGATCTCCAAAACGCAACACGACCTAAGCATACAGCTCCATCACCATTTCCCGACCTCATACCGACATGCTGTTTGAAAAGCCTGCTCTTCAGGGCTGTAGGCAATTAATTATTCATCCAACTATGTTTGGACATCCACAGTTCAATCCCAGCCTCCATGATTACACACATCACTATCTTGAATATAGACATTAAAGTCGTCGAGCACCTTTTCAACAGAGTTGGATCAATGCTGGGTTTTGAAACAGCAACTATATATATATATAGACACCCTATATATCCTAAGGCACTTAATTCTCTACGCGAAAGATTGTAAACGGCGTGCCTGTAAAAAGAAAAGAATTAGAACCGAGGGCGAAGCGGCCGGTGAACGGTTCCTCCCAGTGGCGGAGCGCGAAGGGAACTCGCCCCTCGGCCACCGCTCGCCTCCGGGGGATGTGTGGAGGCCCTGACGCAACTCTCCCGACCACCGCCGCTCCCCGCCTCCCGCCCCGCTCTGGCAGCAGCCCCCAAGTTCGGGGTCCCATCGGGGGACAGGGCAACTCCGCGGGGGTAGAGCTCCTGCCGGCCGGCACCCGCCCGCCGCCGGCCGGCCAGCGGCGGACCGTTGGGGCCGTGAGGGTGGTTGGGACGGCTGGGGCTCGCTCTCTCACTCACAGTGGCACCATCCCAGGTGGCAGCACCAGTGGAGGCGGAAGCAGCGGCCGTGGCTGTGGGTGGCGCAGAGTGAGAGCCCGTCGCAGGGCTGGAAGTCGGGTCTGCCCGCGCAGCTGCGGGCCAGCGCCTGAGCCTCGTCCAGCTTCTCGCTCTTCGCCGCCGCCGCCCCGCTCATGGCGC
>VWZL01003120.1:534022-561489 GCA_013396915.1 Stercorarius parasiticus
CGGCCGCCCGCCCCGCCGGCTCCTCCCCGCGCTCCTTCGGCACCGCCCGCGGCCGGGCAGCGTCGGTCGCCCCGGCGCCAGGGTGGGTGGCCCGCGCGGGCTGTGTCGCGCTGGGAGCGGCGGCTCTGCGCGCACGGCAGTTATCACAGAACGGTTTGGGTTGGAATGGACCTTAACGATCATCTTGTCCCAACCCCTCTGTCCTGGTGTCCTGGTTTGAGCGACACGGGGCTAATTTCTCTTCTAACGCCTGGGAAAACTGCACTTTTAGAAGACTCTGTGTCTGAATTGGTGAAAATATTTACTTTATAGCCACCTATGGTATGCGGGTTTCAAGGTCTCAGTGTTTTTGAGCCTTGCCAGGTGCGGGGATGAGGAGGAGCAAGACTTGGGCACTGGACAATGGGGTTATTTCATACCATGAACGTCACATCCAATATAAATCAGAAGGTTTGCTGAGGAGTCTCTCTCTCTCCCTTGATGGCTGTGGTCCAGAGAACTCCTTGCTCCCGTGACGGAGCCCTGAGCCCTTCCCTTCCTCCCGAAGCTGCAGTGCTCGCAGTGTCCCATGTTGGCTGGGTATAGTCCTTGTGTACTTTATATTGGTATCGGGATCAATACTGGTTCCTTAGTGTTATTAATGTTAATTATCTAGTCTTATTCTATTAAATTGTTTATATTTCAACCTTAAGGTTTCCTTGTTTTTTCCCAATTCCCCTTCCCGGATGGGGAGGGGTCCTCAAGTGAGAGAACAGTTGTCTAAATGACAATAAATTGGTGTGGGCTTCTCAAACAATAACACCTGGGCAGGGACACCTCCCACCAGCCCAGGTTGCTCTAAGCCCTGTCCAACCTGGCCTTGAACACCTCCAGGGATGGGGCAGCCACAGCTTCTCTGGGCAACCTGGGCCAGCATCCCACCACCCATTATGAGATTTAACCGATTTTCAAAGGCATATTGTAGCGCAGGAGCACCCATGCACGGGCAGCAACCAGTGCTGGCTAAGCCAGCCTGGCTGCCAGCAGGGATGAGCAATGCCAGCGGGGAGCAGTGCCAGGAGCTCCGGGGCCAGCCAGCTCCTGGAGCGTCCTGCTCTTGCCCCTGCTGTGGCAGGGCGTGCAGAGATCCTTGCTGCACCCCAACGGGCCTGATAAACGGGACACAGGCTCCCTCACATCTGGACAGCAGCCTCAAAGGGGCATGAGAAGGAGGCAAGCAGGCTCAATTATTAGTGATCGCTCCAAGTGTGTGGCTCTTGGCTATTTTATGAAATGGGGGGGACACAGATCATCCCTGCAGTGCCAGAGTCAATGGAGCAGGAGACTGAGCTGCTTGCATACGTGGCCCGTGGCAGAGACAGTTCTTGCTTTGTGTTGTATTCTTCATGCTACTTATTCTCAGGTCACCTAATCAGGAAAACCATTTCTTTCTAAGCATGCAGTGATTTTAAAAACACTGATAAACTTTGTCTTCCATTTTGTAAAATAATCCGTAGATATAATTTTGGTTAATAATCATATGAAAGTGTATTGGTATTTTCCAACAGTCATATCTTTAGGCCAAAGTTAAAGTTTGGATTTATCTTGAGCAGTGGCTACATTATTTGGTTTCCTAAGTGCAGTGGTGGGCTTGTTTCCCTGGCATGTTTGAAAGTAAATTGTGTTTTTATTGCCCCTCTGCTCAGTACTAAAGAGATTTGAAGTCAGCTTTCTGTTAGAACAGAAATCAAACCGGTCATTTTCATAGTCATTGTACAATACCCAATAGCTCTTTGTCAGTAGTAGTCAAAAAATACTTATTTTTCTGTGTTCTCCAGAATATTCCCAGACAGTTCCTTTGGGGTCTGTCCTTGGGACAGATCCCAGAGGTCTCCCCATGCTGTACACCTTCCTGAAGATGTGCTGAGAGAATCCTTTGCTTCTTGACAACAAAAAGAGCTTAAGAACAACCAAGCTGCAGATGTATCGCTGTGATCAGCTATGCGTTTTATGGGTAAAACCAAGGGATTTGGGCCATAACTGCAGAGCAGAGTTGCACTGAGACTTTGAATAACCTCTGACTGCCGTCCCCGACTTGCAGGACAGAGCTGCCCCATGAAGCGCTGCTGGCCCTGGGATGTTTTCCAGCTCGCACTGGTGCTGAACCAGGCATGAGGCTGAGACCCACCAAAACATCATGTACAGGTGAGCAGCTCCTACCCCAGGCACTGCCCTGTCCCCTTCTCAGGCTGCCAAACCCTTTTGCCATACGCATTTATGCAATACATCTGCACACCTACAGCACCCTTCCCCCCCAAAGCAAACGCGCTGGAGGATGGAGTTTAACTGTCTGGACGGCGAGGGTCTCGTAGGGGGAAGTGTTATGAGGGAGGTTACACAAAATAGTCCTGCTGGTCCCTTCTGAACTGAACCCTCCCTCTTTGGTAGGAGTGGGGACGAGTGCTTTGCCTCGGCAGATGGGCTGGACGCCAGAGTGGGAGGGCTGGAATGCTCACCTGCCATACACCCGGCTCCTTTCAGTGACACCCACATGGGCAGTCAGCACGTCCCACATCTGCTGCTGCCCTTCCTGCCCTTACATGGTCCCAGGGAGTCTTTCACTCCCTCCTGCAGCATCTCAGTGCCAGGCAAGTCCTGGGCATACACAACTGCATCCCAGCTTATGCCCTCACCTCCTGGGATGTGTAAGCGGGGACTACAACCTCCTCCTCTCAGGAGACTGGTCGCCCACGGCTTGAGGGAGAGCTTTTCATGGGGATGAAGGGATGTTTCTGGGGCTGGTTTTGACTGCTGGGACAAAAGCAATCAGAGGTGGCTGAGGGTGGCAGGGAGGTTTACACCGTGCCTCAGGGACGGGACCCCTTAAACTCAGCCTAACTGGGCAGGAGATGGGTGCCCAGCTGCACCGAGCAGGGGGCTTTGAGCTTTCCTTGGCACTGGTCATGAGGGCTGAGGGAGCTTCACAGGCCTGTAGATTTTAAATGCCTCCAGGGTTAGTTGCACTGGAAAGGGAGTTTTCCGAATCACTCCTCAAGGCTTACCTGCCTTTGTTTTGCTGAAATCCCACTGAAATCTGCCAATGTTCAGGACCTTGCTCAGCTGTTTGCAAGCAGAAGAGAAACTGACTGCAAAATCAGGTGTTTCCTTGACACTGTCCTGTTGTCCTCCTGCTCCCTGGAGCCCACCAGCAGCAAACAGGGGATGCAGCTCAGCTCCCACGAGACCCTCAGCCCAAGGAGAACCTGCCTCTTCTACCTGCTGGCACAAAGCCCTTCCCTCTCTACTGCTGTTTCACCTCCACAGCTGCTCTCAGACCCAGCCTGGGCTGTAAGGTCACTTTCTGTTAAAAAGAAATAAAGGGGAGGAAGGTGAACTATAGGTTGCAGAAATGGTGTAGGTGCTTCTGACAACACTCAAGGGCCTCATCCAATTTGGACATGCGCTGCAGGACAGCGCTTCTTAGCACGCCATAAGGCAGGGAGCTTTTTGCCTCCCTTTGAAGGCCCAGTACTGCAGGGGATGCTGATCAAAGCTAAAGCAATTCTCTCCTTTGGTGCACTCCCATTCTTTACTGTTTTGCAAAATGCCTGTGGCTGAGCAGCTAATGGAGGCATCTGCTGCACTGGCAGAGTTCACTGCCTTAATTAAACACATCTAACAATTATGCAGCTGCATGCGAGAGACCACAGGTACTCGCAGGGCTGAAACCGAATATCCTCAGCGCTGAAAGCAAGCGTCCCCGCTGTGCAGAAAGCGTAGATCTGCAGCCAGACACTCACATGAAAGTAGAAGCAGGGCCCAAAGATTAAGGATGGACTGGAGCCAGCTTGCAATGTGTGTCGCCAAGGCCTCACTGTGCTGGAGAAGCATACAATCTCAACTCACACACACGGCTTACAACGGTCAGACTTGCAACAAGTGAGCAGAGCCAGGGACATTCCTTGCCAGTAGGGATGGTTTTACCTGGAAAATATTTTTAACAGATATTTTCTCACTGAGTGGAAATAGCTGCTTTAGAAAGACAGGTGGGAAAACTAATTCTGTATCAAGCGGTTACCAAGTTCTCCTCTGCGTGGGGCTGTGTTCTTTCCCCGTTAAGTGAAGAAACATTTCACTTGTGGGCATATTTCTGGTATTACTGTATATTTGAGCTGATTGGGGACTTTGCAACACTGTTATTTTAACAACTTTCCAAAGAGGCTCACAGAACAGGCTGGTGCTTTCTGATGAGATTGCACATCAGCAGACACCAAGGGCTCCGAATCAGGCTGCGGAGCATGGGCTCCTGCCCTGTGGGGTTGGGGGCCAGGCAGCTGTGGTTGCCCTTTGACGTGCTCTCGCCCTGTGGGGAACAGGGCAGCCGAGAGGCAGGAACTCACATGCACTCCTGCCAGTGGCGAGGAGCCTCATGCCTGCCCTCTCGGAGCTACAAATGCAACCTCTCAGCGCCAGCAATGTCACCGCGGGCTGGCTGGGACGTAAAGCAGGCAGATCAATGCTGTGCTGCTTTGGTCGATATGAATTTACAAATGAACTTCTGTCAGGAGAGACATTACCAGTGTGGACAACCTCCGTTCTCAGTAATTTCTGTGAGGGGAGATAAGAAGGGGAATGGGCACATCAAATGCACTGGCACAAGAGTGCTGCAAGTAAGGAGAGGCATTTCAACCATGGGGTAGAAGCTGGTGGGTCTCGATATCCTGAGGTCAGCATCTCTCCTACAGAGGACAGGCATGCCCTCTCCTCTGCAGCCCGCTCTTGCTGGAAGGGGAATTGCCCTTTCCCAACTCAGCTCCCAGTACGGGTGAACAGCAGGGCATGAGGCACAGGAGAGGGGATGCTAGCCCGGCCGGTACATTGTGTCCAGAGCTGTCCTGCAAATGACATGACAGCCGCCAGCACCAGCCAGTGCTGTTGTGTAATGTGTCATGCGGAGTCTGCTCGCATGGAAGAAGCGCTTCACCTTGGAGCAAACGCTGGATTGCTCTCAGCTGTGGCACACAAGTGATTCAGGGGAAACCAGCAGTTTGCTGGGCCTCACGTTAGCTCTTTCTCCGGTCCTGGGGAAAAATCCTCCCTGGAACGAGGGACTTTTGACTTCTGAAGTGTTTCTTGCCCTCAGTTTTGCACCTTCACCCACTGAAGGACAGGGGTAGCTAAAGGGCAAAATAAGATATATTTAGAAAAAAGAAGCATGCAGCCTTTTCAAACACAAACCCCTCCACAAACAGGAAAATGATCTAATTCTACCATGTAGAGAAGCGATGGAGGTATGTATAAAGAAAGAACAAGCACATTTTCCTTTTTCTACTTTTCCATGTGAAATCATATAATCTGTCTTTAGATAATCCAAGCACTTTTATTAAAATCAAAAGCAAAAGTTAGACAGCCAATGATAATCTTCCTGAGAAAAGAACACAGACCAACCTATTTCCCACACTGGACTGGAAGATACACTCACTAGACATGAGAAATGTGAGACTTTGTCCCAAAGCACCGAGCCTGGAGCAAGTCTGGCTCACTGCCTCTCTGCCCTCTGCTAGAGATCTGCCGCCTCCCTTCAGGCCTGCAGCAACGTTCCTGCCTGCACAGCTCTTGAGCTGTGTACTTCTCAGTGTGTCCTCTGCCCATGTGGAAACCCGGTAAGTGCCAGGCCAGGCTTCAGTCTGGCCAATTAGAGCACGCTGAGCCCCAAGACCTGGTAGTTGTAGGCAGGCAAGGCAGGGGGAGTGATGGCAACACATATCCACACTTAAGAGATGCCAGAAGATGTTTCTGCCTGGACAAAGCCAGGTGGGGATAATGATAATGGAGGATGGAGTCTGGATGCAGAAGGCCAGTCGTGAGCCAGCACCACAGGGCAGATCAGTCAGGTCAATGCGTTTGTGGCTTTTCTGTCATTTATTAGAATCTCCTCTGCAGCAGGGAGGAGGGACGGTACCAGCCCTGCCCCTTGCTCTCTGCCCAAACCTGCTCTCTCCAATTCATTTGACTTTACCTCTGAAAGGTGCTGCACCTCTTGTGCCACCTCTCCCCCAGCAGCAGGAAGGGAGTAGGCTCTAGCTGGCTGTCTTTGGGAGAGGCAGGGAATCCAGTGGAGGTGGGCTGCACAGGAAAGACCCGAACAAACTGGGAAATAGACTTAGGGCAGGATCTGGTAGATCCAGTCAGTCTCAGGTGAATTGTGACCATCTCTCTCTTGCCTCCTACCCTGATTTGCTTTGTGGGCTGTGGATGCTGCTCCCTCCCTTCCACAAAGACAGACTGAGAAGCCCTGAAGGCAGAGCACAGTGAGACGGGCCTTTAGGCAGCAATGTGCAAAGATGATGGGTGAGGCTTATGCTTAGAAGAAAAGGTGGGTGATAACAGTGGTTACCTGCAGCAAAAAGGGGATTGAGACTAATCATTGGCCAAAGTTATTCCCTGCAAAGGCACAGGAAGGTCAGTGATATCGTTTACAAGCCTGTAGCACTTTGGTTTTGATTTGAAAAGACAGTGCAATTACAGCATCTGTTTCATGAGATCAGCCTCCATTGAATTTATACAGCAGGCATCAAGGAAATCACAGCTTGTTCCTCTGCCTGCTGAGGTAGGACATCCACTCTTTGAGGGGAGGGTTCCCCATAGCCACCAGCTTTTTCAGGAAGGCACTGGGCTGTAGCCCAGGAACATCAGGGTGGGCCTCGGAGTATTTCTGCAGTTTAGCCGCAACACGAGAGAGCCCAACAGTAGAAGCATAGAACATGGGGCCACCCCTGTGCTTTGGCCACCCATAGCCATTGATATAAATTACATCGAGGTGTTCTGGGCCCGATGCTATTCCCTCAGCCAGGATATCAAACCCTTCATTGATGAGGGAAAACAAACACCGCTCCAGGATTTCCTCCTGGTCTATAAAGTGGGTCTGGATGTGATAGGTGTCTCTGTACTGGGCCAGGAAGTTGTGAAGCCATGGATCTGGCTTGGCTGTCCTGCCCCCAGCCTTCTCATACTGATACCAGCCTTTTCCAGTTTTCTGGCCAAATCTGCCATTCTCACACAGAAGATCTGGCAGTGGGCTGTAGCGATGGCCATGCCGCTGGCGGGCAGGTGTTCCTGGAGGTAGTGAAGCCCCAGTGAGGCCCTGGCCCTTTCGAGACCTCCAGCCCACATCCAGCCCAGCAAGATCAGACATTCGGAAAGGTCCTATCTTAAACCCAAAATCTTCAAGAACCTGATCTACATCTTCTGGTCTGCTTCCTTCCTCTATAAGGAAAACTGCCTGTTGAACGTATGGAAACATCATTCGGTTCCCAACAAACCCAAAACAGTTCCCTACCACCACTCCAACTTTTTTCAGTGCTTTGGCTAGCTGCATAGCAGTGGCAATGGCAGTGGCAGATGTGTGATGGCCATAGATTATTTCTAATAGCCTCATCACATGAGCAGGGGAGAAGAAGTGCGTGCCAATGACCTGCTGTGGGCGGCTCGTGGCAGAAGCTATTTCATCAATGTTCAGGGCTGATGTGTTTGTACACAGAAAGGCCCCTGGCTTGCAGATTCTTGATAGTTTGTGGAATATTTCCTTCTTTAGTGCCATGTTCTCAAACACAGCCTCAATAACTAGATCTACATCCCGCAACGCACCAAAGTCCACAGTGAACTGGAGATGTGCAGGGTTATGGAAATCCAGGGTTTGGGTGCCCTGCTCCATTTTCATAGCCTCACGTTCCAAAAGGATCATCACAGCTTTTCTTCCCGTGTTCAGATACTCCGGATTCTGCTCGAGGGCTACCACAGGTATGTTGGCTTTAACCAGGGAAGTCACAATGCCTCGGCCCATTGTTCCCAGCCCTAGGGATGAAAGTGAGACAGAATCAGAGACTATGAATAGAAAACGTTACAAATAATCACTTGACAGTAGCACTTCCTTTGTATCTCCAGGACAAAAAGTGAAAGCCTATGCAAAATGAGTGGTGCACAGATGGGAAAAAAGAATGGAAGACTGGGGAAAAGGAAGGTGAATTCTCCCTTTCAGTGAGCCTAAGTGTTTGAAAAGCAGTAGCATAAAGGCAAGTTAATGTTCTCTCAAGCTTACAAAATATCAGTGGGATTCACTGCAGTGTGTGCAGACCATGTGATTCTCCCTGCAAAGTTTTATACCTAGGGAAACCAGCATCACTTAAGAGAACCTGGGGATCCAAGAGAGGAGAGCTGAGTTTCAGCTTCAACCCTGTTAATAACTTGTAGCAGGCAGTTTCATAAGCACGCTTCACCCTGAGGATATCAGTGCCTCTCTGCTCCTGTGAGAAGGTTCTTTATGGGCATTCATAGAAGGATATTAGTGTTAGCAAACACACAGCACACCCAGATATTTTAACGCCAGCAATGCTCAGACAATTGGTTTCTCCCTCCTTCCAAGCTTCCTCTTTGTCCCCTTCTTCTTCTCCCTCTGCACTTCACAGCGTAATCTTTGAAGCAAATAAAATTCAGCTGATCTTGGACACTAATCTTCTCTAAACTTTGTCTCTAATGTCTTGCATGTCTCCTGCCACCAGGTCAAACAGGATGGAACTAACATAGTGTTCTTAATCCATATTTCAACACCTTCTATCTCCTTTTTAATCACTCTGGAACGTCAGTAGCCTTTTGCTTGCTGTTTGCACTTTCTATCAGGCAATCTCTGCCCACCAGGAACTCTCCAAGTCCTCCAACACAGGCCATTCCTAAGTTATGAAGACTCTCGAAGACACAGTCTTCCTTGTCGAGCCATGCAAAGTGCTTGCACAGAATTCCTATAACTGAGCATCCATTCAGGCTGTGTTTTTTTTTTCTCTAAGATCCACAAATGCGCTACTACCGGCTCATACCTGAGGAACAGCAGTGTAGAGATTGTAGAGGTACCCGGCTTGATCCTTTCCCTCCTTCTGAGCCCTTCCACCAGCTCTGCCCTCTATTACATTAAATGAAGCTGCACGCTTACACTTTCCTGTGATACACAACCCACATTATTTATCCCACTCTCCCATGAGGGTAGCTTTTCGGACTAAGTTAATGGCCTAGTAAGAGAAGGCCAGCACAATTTTACCAGCTTTATAAGTGTGAAGCATCTGAATGGGAGGATTATTAATATCCTAAATAAAGCAACAACCAGACAAAGTACAGGTTTGTTATAATTCTGTAAAAATGATTTTTTTTAATCCCAGGTTTACAAATGAAAGTCAGCTAGACTAACAAACAGAAACAAGGGGATTAAAAATTTTGTCTAAAGCAGCTTTGTAAAGAAGAGCTGAAATGATGACATCAGTGAAACAACTTCCAACAACCAAGGTCAAACAAGGTAGTATGTTTTTCCTGCAAGCTACACACCCTTGGTTTAGTCCTGTCCACCCTCAGCTTGTGTATTCACAAGACATTTAAAACATTCCCTGTTTAGTCACAAGAAGACAGTTTTTACAGACATCACTATCTGGCAGCCTGCTTATAAACCATCATGCTCCCAAGCAAATGCCTAAGTCCCTTTCTAGGAAATTAGATTTGCTACTTCATAATCAAGTACTACTAAAACCTACTTTTAAAATAAAACTAGAAGAATGTGAATCAGTTCTTAGTATTTCAGTGTCCATGGTTTGCTGGCTGAAAAACCCACAAACACAAACAGCTCCTCCCACTGTGCTCAGTACTCAGAGCTTGGATGTGGCCGCAGGGAGAGTCAGAGACATTTTTTCCCCTGTCTTTGGTGAGCAACACAGACTGCTTTCTTCTCGGACAGTGTGGGGGGGTAATTCACCCCCTCATGCATACCCACCAAGCCCTGCCTTATCTCTAAGGCTCTCTTTGGACATCAAGGGTTTGCAGTGCCACATCTGGGTTCTTCATGGCTCCCTCTTTAAGTCTCTTCTTCCTTCCCAGGGTGGAGGCCTAGGATTTCTCCCTAGAATTTCCAAGCTCCACTAAAGAAATAATGCACACATCCTGGGCCTTATTAATGCCTGTTCCTCTCAGCTTCAGTTTCATGACTGAAATCTTAGCAGTTCTCTCGCAAGATGAACACACTGCTGCTTCCTAAATCAAAATCTCTTCCATGAGAAGTTCTCCAGCCTTCTTCTCAAGAGTTGTTCTGCAGTGGTGTTAGCTGATTCCCCTGTTTGCTCTCGTCCACATATAGTATGAATACTCCCATCTAGGTTTTAGCCGTACCATGACAGACAGGCATACATGCTTGTAGTAGTTCACTTTCTAGGCCATAAGAATAGGCTTATAGATAAGATATGAGCTTGCCAAGCTTGTTTCTGACCTAGAAAAGCTGTCTCTGAACTTACTACATAACTCTTCAGTGGCCTGTATGAAATGATGTTTAATGAAACTGGCAGAGAGAGTAATGAAAGCCCCAAGGGTTTTGTTACATTAGAGCTTGCACAGCATGACTCCCCTGGAAATATAAAACTACAGCAAGATTTGGCTATCTAGATGTGAAAGAAGCATTTCTGAGGACTCCCCTTTTCAATTTTATGAAGCCAAGTGATCTTGGGGAAGAATACATTAAAGCAGAAAAAAATGGTAGGGAATCATTGGGCCTTACATGTGCAGAAGCCTGTAGAAGAAAGAGAAAGGGAAATGTCGCATGCACAGCTCAGATCGCACACAGCTAGGAACTACTCCAGAACTGCTACTGTATGTTCCGTTTTCTTCCTCAATAGTGCCCTCACTTCCCCTAAACCATGAAAACCCCTATATTTTTATTATCCATGCAGGGGGCAGTTTTCAGAGCTATGTTGCCATTTTTCATGCCCTAGGCACATCTTTCAAAAGGAGACTGAAATCTGCTTCAGGAAAAGAACAGTGTCTAGCCATCTTGCTTCTGGCCTTTTGAGGTGAAATGTAGCTTTGACATACAAATAAAACTATGCTTGAACCTATGTAATTTTAGGCCAAATATGGATATGACAAATCCATTTGCTGGGCAAGCTGGGTGAATAATGACTGTTAATTATGGATCTGTCACATGGGGTACGTAGAATATGAAAAATCATGTAAAATTAATTGAAGGACTTTAAAAACAAATTTCAAAACAAATGAACTCGAAATATGTACAAAGCAACTCATGTACAGTCACACACACTAGAGAAATACAGATCAGTGGAAAATATTCTGAACTATAATGAATATTTGAACTTTAAAATGCCAGGCAATGGAAATAATACTTTATAGATCAATAAATATATGCAAAGACTGTTCCAGTTTTCCTGTTAAAAACAACAATGAGCAATTAGTGGTGGCGGACTGCTGCAGATTGGACCTGCTTCTTTCTCTGTTTCAGGGTATTAACTTCAAGCAGAAATAATGTGATACTCGAGGCAAGCAGGGAGCTATGGGATGACTGCAGAAGGGACAGAGAAGAATGCTTTTTCTGGGTGATGAGGAACCAGAGAAAGTGGAAAGAGATGGGAGCCAAGAGTTCAGAAGAAGCAGAAGCAATTGAAATAGGTGACATTGCATGTTGCTGAGCACAGCCAAGGACAGTTAGGCCAAGAGCAGGAGGGATCCCGCACAGCTGGGTGTTACCCACTTATCAATCTTTCAGCAAGCAAACTGCAGACTAAGGCAGCTGATGGGAGGCCAGCACTGCACAGGAATGGTTCCCAGTCCATAGCAATGCTATCTATCAAGCATGCCCACAAAAATGATAGAGCATCCTTGATGTCCAATCTACATTAAGACGTGGTCAGCAAGCGATGTGCCAGCCTTCTCTGAGTTCCTGCTAATATGGGACAGACAGGGGAGCCACAAAACAAGGCTCCCCTAGCATTCATGGCACTGCTTCCATACCCTAAAGGTCCTCTGCGCCTACAGAAAAGGTACTGAAGGAGGAGGAAGTCAACAGGATCTTCTCAGTTGCGTCCCATCATGCAGTGATAAAAGATGGACGCAGCAGCATAATGCAATGTGGTTTTACTGTGTGAAATAGCACAGCACTGTCTATGGGAAAATGGGATCTGCATGATTTCTGACCATCCAAAATGGATGCAACATCCTGCTCTGACTGCCCTCCTCTCTGCAGTGAAAACAGAGAGACCCTGGATCACCTAGGTAGACTCAATACTTACATGGATGAGCAGGACTATTTTAAAAGGTGTCACTCCCTCAAAAAGCATCCCTAAGATTTTGATTTCTGGTGTTGCAAGAATGTACTTAAGATCAAGAATGTGAAATTATGAGATACTGTACAGCATGGAGAGTATCTCATGACTGGAGAATTACTTTTTGTTACAGCAGCCTGAAAGAAAAAAAACAATTGTGTTGGCATGTTTTATGCCTGTCTCTAACGGACTTGCAATTTCACTGATATCAAAAGACAAAATAGGAGGAGAACCTTCCAGGGAAGGAGAAAAAGCACAGTGGTGTGGCAGAAAGAAGTGATGGAAAGCAGTGACACTTAATATGGTGTGGGATTCAGAGTTAAAAGGAGGTGATCAATAACCTCCAAAATAGGAGATGTCACTTATCAAATGAAGTATATAACACGAACAGCTAGCATAAACAAAGCACGCTATAATCGTGGGCTATGGGGGCTGTATTGACAAGCAGTGATTCAGAGAAGGCATTAGGAATCTTGTTAAGTGTCAAGGCTCTCTGTGCACTGATAAGCTTTAATGACCCTGACCAGCTACACCTGGATCCTCCACCCACACGCACTGCCCATGGGCCTTGGAGCCCCATTTAAGCTCAGACGTGAGCCTTCAGTCCCTTCCTAAGCTATATTGGAGGAGTTCTGTGTCTTATTGTGGCTATGTGCCAGGCTGTGGACACTGTTGATCCAGACCTCAGCCTACAGACTGGCTTCCCAACTTTACCTCAGACCTGCATCATCATGTGAACTTTGCTGGATCATCTGTGCTTCTAGCACATCCTGGCCATGATCTCTGGGTCTGCCCTGCTTGTCTTGCTCAGGTACTGTAAATAATTGATATAGCAGTAGGTTGTGCTGCCATCCAGAGGGAGAAATGGGTTGATAAGAACTTGATGAAGTTCAGCAAGGGGAAGTGCAAAGTCCTGCATCTGAGGAGGAATAGTCCTATGCACCAGTATATGCTGGGGGCCGATTGGCTGGAAAACAGCTCTCCTGGAAAACTGGAGAACAGGATCTGGGGCTCCTGGTGGATACCAAATTGGCTATGAGCAGCAATATGACCTTGTGGCAAAGAAGGCTAATGGTATACTGGGCTGCATTATGAGGAGTCTTGCTGGCAGGTTGAGGGAGGTGATCCTTACCCTCTAATTAGCACTAGTGAGACCATATCTGGAGCACTGTGTCCAGTTCTGGGCTCCCTAGTACAAGAGTGATGTGGAGTGACTCCAGCCTAGAGAAGGCTTGGGGGGATCTCATCAACATACATAAATACCTGAGGGGAAGATATAAAAAGACAGAGCCAGACTCTTTTCAGTGGCCCCCAGTGACAGGACTAGAGGCAATGTGCCCAAACTGAAACACGGGAGGTTCCACCTGAACATAAGGAAACATATTTTTTACTGCAGGGGTGACTAAGCATTGGCACAGGCTGCCCAAAGGGGTTGTAGAGTCTTCATCTTTGGAGATATTAAAAAGCTGTCTGGATGTGGTCCTGGGCAACTAGCTCTAGGTGGCCCTGTTTGAGCAGAGGGGCTGGACAAGATGACCTTCAGAGGTCCCTTCCAGCCTCAAAGATTCTGTGGTCCCCTTAGGGGGTGTTATTGCCATTGGCTGCCCATCCCTGGGGTGCAGCTGCTCCCTGCCAGTAGATAATTAATAGGATATGTTGAACATGGCTAGTTTGAAAGTTCGCTGTTACCTTGAGCATACTAAATAGTAGCAAGGAAGAAACATCTCAGTATCTGGTCTTAGCGTAATTACACCTGGAATATTGTTCCCACTTTGGCTATGCATGCTTTATGAAGTGTTGAAAATTTAGGGGACGTTCAGAATAATGAAAATTACCAGAATGTGACGTGTGCTCTGCAGCAAAAGTATCAAACCACTTAGTTTATTTATTCTGCAAAAAGCACGGGTTAACTTGAGCATTGTCTGCAACCAGCTACAAAAACACTGAAGCTTGGGGTAGAGGTTGGGGCAATTTCAGACCAGAATTTAGAAACCTGCCTGGAGATGAGAGGCAAATATTTAATCCAAAGGATGGGAGATGTAGCCCAGCCAGTTCAGTTTGGAAATAAGGTACAGATTATGTTTCTACTAGAAACTTCCAAATGGAGACTGCGTTTGTCCTTAGAATTCCCTCTAGCTCAGTTACAGCACCAAAACAAGCAGATCAGATCTAAACAGATCTTCTGGCTAAACTGCCATTGATATTGGGACTCTGCAAAAGTATTATTCTGGCATGATTTATCAGTATGTAGGAAAGAATACTCATTCTAGTCACCTGATCATTCCTATGAGACTTCAACACAAGCCCTTCCTGCCAAAGCAAATGCTGCAGGACTGACCTGTCTGGAATTGCGTGTGTCTGAAGTACTGTGCTCTTCAAGTCATATGATAAACTTGGCAATAATTCATGACTCTTTACCTGAATGTTACAGCAGCCATGGATCCTCCTCACAAGGTTTGTGGACCAATGTTTAAAAACCATTTTCATTAAAAATATGGCATGGCAGCTAATGAAGAGAAGGGAACTTACAAAAAAAAAAAGTGTTTCTATGGCCTGAAATGAGCTTTCAGAGAGCTCATATTGCAGAGCACAAGAAGCCTGAGAAGTACCCAGGAAGGAGCAGTGTTGATCTGGTAAGCTTTCTCTGAAACAGAATGGATGTTTTCCAATTACTCCATTACTTGTCTAACCATTTTTTGAGTGCTACTATCAACAGGCAGAGCTGAAAGATACCTTTTTTAAAAAAAAAAAAATCTCATCAGTGCATCAAAGGCTTTACTTAAATTGCTCGTATAAAAAATTAATGAAGGCATTGCTGGGCTACAGAAAGGCAGGAGTGGGTCCCAGTGAGATGAAATCTTCTTAAAATACAGCTGTCAAAACATTTTTGTATTAATATATCCCTGAGTGACTCTGCACATGCACTTGCAGTACAGAACTAGACCAGGAGGAGGAGAATTTCATGCAGACCTGCTTATAACATGGAACAAAGCCAGGACTCAACATAGCAGTATTTAAAAGGGAATAGACTGCTTATGGTCCACAGATGAATCTGTCTCTTAAGTGAGAGGAAGTTATTCTTCCAAAGAAAGAGGTGGCAGCAGGTAACAATCTAATGAGATGTGGTTTGCCATCTGAATTTCTGAGCTTATCAATGCACTGACAACTTCCATCCTTGCATGTCATCTATGGGTGTGGAGTATCTTTGCCTGTGATGGGTACCAGTGACTTTGGTGAATGACTGCTAGGGAATCCCGCTTCAGCTGTCTGCCATGATAAAGCCCAATTATAATTATACTCATCCCACTCCCCTTCAGCTCTGCTATTAGCTGGGCAGTCAGCATCCACAACAGGTTTTTCACGCCCTTACCTATCACAGCCACTTTGCGGATGGGCTGAGGGGAAGCACTTTTCCATGAAGCTCCACTGGGTGTTGTCCACTTCTGCACTGCTCTCTCAGCAAAGAAAGCATACTGCAGTGCTTGGGCCTGGCCTGAAGTCAGCAGAACGTTAAACAGCTCTCGCTCCTTCCGGACTCCTTCTGGAAAGGGTTGCTCTGTGGCGGCTTTGACTGCCTGGAAGCACAGCTCTGGAGCCAGGCACCCGTGGGCCTGTTTCTTCACCTTCATAAGAGCCTCACTGAGAAATGCTTCCACGTTGGGCAATTTTGGAACCGGCTTCAGGCTGATCCTGCGGGGTCCCAGTGGCTGGCCTGGGGGTAGAAAAATGGAGTTAGAGAACAAAGCATCCACATCTGAAGACTACAGATTTTCACCCCTTTCTACATAGACTGAGAATGCAGCCTAACTCTTTTCCTCCTATGCTCACTGCGTTAGGGCTGGAATGGCACAACGATCGGGGTCTAGAACTAAAGCATCTGACGTTTCTCTTTAGCTTTCTGTTTGCTCTGACAATTACAACTTTTCAAGTCCCTTCTCAGACTTCAAAAAAGCAAGATTTCAATTTCAAAGTAATTAATTTCTTCCTCTTCTCAGCTACACAGAGTGCCTTGACTTCTCCAGTTCTCTTACTCCACAATCACAGCTGTCATATCCATACAGGTCTTTCTATAAGCCTCAGTGCTGCAGTTTTCCTCCAGTATTGTTTAGTACTCGGTGCCCAATTTATTTTGCTAGCCAGATGCATTCCAGACAGGGTCCTGATCCAGTCATTTATAAGAGAGACTGGGAAATATACACTGAGTTCAATTCTTTCCTGACAGCAGGAGCCCCTCTGTTCACTTTGGGACTAACCAAGAGGACAGCTCATGCAGCATGAGTTGGGGAGCAAAGGAATAACAAAGGAGAGTTCATGCTTCTGTGTCAGCAAGGGGTGAATCAAGCAGCCATACAAATACATGAGGCTCATTACAGACAGACGTTGCTATGGTGATACCTAGAAAGGATTTTAATTGAGAGAAGTTAGTTACATTTCAGATGCCAAAATCCTCTCCATCCTTTTCAGAAGTACAAGCCTTGGTGCCCGCTAGGAGATCTCTGATTTGTCCATGCTCAGGCTGTTCCTATGCTCTTAATGGCAGCTTGCCTCAGTAAAGACTGTGGACGAACAAAATCAGAAATTCAGGATGTAGGCCCTTAATATTTCAACACTTTCACAAAGACCAGATTGTTAACTAACTGTGTAGCAATGTCACTGCACTGACTGCTGCAGTGCTGCTCCCAGAAGCACCCAGGACTCCTACCAAAGCAGGATGGTGGGTGGGCCCCCTCTAATGAGAGCCTTATGCTGAGAAGCTCTCTGGTATACAGTCTGATTGCCCTAGCTTCCCTTGTATGAGCTCTGCCATAGGAGCACACTTCCTTCAAAGGTGGCGTATTGCATCCATCTCCCCTTCTTCTTATGTTGTCTGTGTTAGGAAAATGCCAGTGCATCAGCAGAAGACTCATGAGCAGGAAATCATACACAAGATGCTGAAAAGCAGGAATAATGACAGCACTAAAGTCATGGTTGCCCAAAGAACGTGTCCTGACTCTAGCTCTTCCTCCAAAACCAAGCAATATTTAAGAGAAACAGAAATATGAGTTTCCAGGATGAGTTAAGATACTGATTTCCTGAAATAATGCTCTTCAGAGCTCAGGCTTCTTAATTAAGCCTTTTAGAGAACACAAAAAGATGAATACTCATTGTGGAAGTAGCTTCCCTTGTAATCAGAGTTCATAAAAATAATGTTTTCACATTGACAGTGAATATAGTTTGTATTTGCCAGTTTTGCAGGATTTAGTCAGGATAATGTTCCTTGATTTTTGGAATCCTGTGTTTCTCCCCTTGAATGTATGTTTTTAACCCAGAAATGCTCTTTATCCACAGTCCTTTATTTAGGACTTAAATAGTGGGTTTCATTTTGCCCCAAGAGGACACCTCAGGTTTGTCCCAGAAAGCAGATCTGGTGGCTGGAAGGCTGCTTAAGACTGGCCAGAACAAGGGACTTCATATGACATCTCTGATGTGGAAAGGACTGGTAAAAAAGGAATACTACTGGGAGCCTTTAAGCTTGGTCTTCAGATAGCAAATAGTACTTGTAAGCACAAATACTGATGGGGGACATGAGACAGGTCCTCACAGTAAAAAAAGAAAAGCAACTCTCCTCGGGGTCCTGTAATAAAACTCTTATTTAGCTGTAAGCTAAATAGGTTTTGTTAAGTATTTCTACAGCATCTCTATGCAGTGTCTTTGCTTCTGCAAAGCTAATAAGAACCAAGGGCATATTTATGAACAGGAAAAAAATGATCTGAATCCAAACCTGAGAAGAAAAGATCAGTGTGGGGCACCCACGGCTTGATTTCTGAAATCAAAGCAGCAGGAACATGATGAACAGTATCAGACATCAGTGCTGCAGGGAAAAGCGTCCTCCATGCACAGGAGCTAACAGATAAATGCTTTGTTTTACTAGGGTTTGTAGTCCAGGTGGCACAAAGGACGGATCAAGTCTATAAAATTTCTATCACTAAAAGCAACATGTAAGCATGCAGTATCAAATATTGTGCTATTTAAAGAAAAAAAAAATCATCCCAGAGTTGTAAACCCTCAGGACATTACAGGACTTCACATGCAAGAGGCAGGGCTAGCCTAACGCTCTTCCTGGTGCAGTGAACTGACTGGGAATTTCTGAGAATCCAAGCTGAAGCTTAACCTCAGCTTCTCAGGCTTACAGTGGTCTCAGGTCTGCCAGAGGCAAGTCCAGTTTGTCAGACCTTTTACAAACTCTGGCTGTGTCAAAGGGGCACTTCACTAGACCTTCTGCTTAAAGGTGGCAGCCAGAATCATGAGCCCTGGAGAGAGATTAAAATGTCTTTATTGTACATTTTCCCAGAGATGATGTGCTAAAGGCCCTTGCAATGGTAGCTGAAAGCCTTTCTCCAACAGTCTCCATTTAAAGCATGCAATTACCCAACAGCAGTATCTGTTACTCCTTCGGGTTTTATGAGACTCAGAAGAAACACGTGATTCCTCCACTGTTACTCCTAGTGGCTTACAGTCAGGAACTCATAATCATCTTTCCATGCAGCATTTAATACCTGTGGGCCCTGAGCTAATCTAAATTGAACAGATTTTCCTTGACTCTTTGGTGCAAGCCATTGACACTTTTGTGCTCCAAGAAGATGATAAAGGTCAATCAGCAGATGTGGACAGAAAGCAAGGGATGATTATATATGAAGGGAGAGCTTCATCAAAGAAGTCTGCTGTCAGCAGCCATTTTTTCCTCCAGCTGAGGAAGACTACAGCAGGCCAGCAAGAGGTGGGCAGTATAAGCTGCAAGCTAATGCCTCCTACCACAATCAATTACAGCAATTTTCCAATTTTGTGATGCCATCAGGTGGACAAATTACGTAATGCAGCTTTGAATTAGTGCAGTGATTATCAAGCACATTTAATGAAAGAACATTCTGATTGTCTCCAAGGATTTAGCTCCTGTATGTTCCTTCTAAAAAAATGCCTTCAAAAGTGAAGATATTTTTGTTTGCCTGAAGAAGGCCAGGAACATATGCTTGCTTCCTATCTACAATATAGAATTACTGTTTTCAATGAAAAAATTAACTTAGAATCAATAATTGTCCCTGTGTATTCCTACAAGCACCTATTCGGGACTGTTTCAGAACTCCTTTTGAAGGTGTTCTTCATTAGGAATAATCCATAAAAACGTATGGATGAAGATGCTTTCCCAAAATACCTACCATAAAGGTAGCTCTGTCAACTGTGTATCGAAAAAATAATCAGAGACCTTGCTTCAGTAAGGCCAGTCATTTGAGATTGATCTCTTGCCACAAGACAGTGCAGCTCCAGTGCTGAGAAAGCTTTAGAAGGAAATAATTTCTGGATTGATTCTTTGATACTTATCTTGCAGTACAGCCTTCCCAGGAATAGAAATTCCTCCAGTGACAAAACTAGTTATTCAGCCAAACTGCTCTGTAAGAAGGCAGCAGTTGTTAGCCTCATGTTTAAAACAAATAAAATATATCTCATCAGAAACAGAACATTGCATGCCATACAAGCCAGTTGACTTCTGTGATGGCATTATTTTTTGCATCTCTACTTCTGGTTTTATTAAGATTATCTGAAAAATGTTCACTGAAAACAGAACTCAACGTGAACAAAAACCAGACCAGCTATGCAAGACTGTCATCTTCTTCTGCAGCTCTGAGTTAGTGCTTGATGTAGAGAAATAAAAGCACTGGTTTGCCTTTGTATGGCAGAAGAATTATATTAACTTTAGGCAAAGGCCAAAGACAGGAATATCTCAAAAGGAACATACGGACTCTGGGTACACCATTCTTTCAAATTATCAGGTAACCTGAGGCTAAATAGTGCATCAAAACTTTTCATGGTCTTCTGCAAGGTCTAATGAGAAATCTTCCAGGCAGGAAAGAAAGAAATATTAGCTGACTTTCCAGTATTTTTACTGTTAAAGCACATACTGTAAATGCCAGTAAAGCTGTTGGAAAGAGTCTGAAAGCATTTTTAAAGTCCTGTTGGAGTTGGTATATAGCATGATGTGAACACTTTCAATAACATTACTCACTTTTACCAGGGTAACTCAAACCAGCAACAAACAGATAGAAAATATACCACCAATAATGAGTAAGAGTGGGGCAGGTTACCTGCTGGACATCCAGCTAGGATCCTTGTATGCTTATACAATTCTCAAAAAAAAAAAATTAATTTCTTGTTAGTGACAATTTCCAATAAAGATGAAGCTACAGAACAAGAATTTGCCAGCGGCAGTAGAGGGCAAGTTCCAGAAAGCAAATTACACTGAGGAATAGTGTGCTCAATGATTCATTCCTGAAGCTCTCCTCTAAGGTTAAGCTGGCTTTCACAACTGTCAACCACTGCACAATGTCTGTCACAGAAGAAACAGGCATACAAATATCTAAATTTCACATAGCATTTGTTGAAATCCAGAATACTTGCTGGTTTGCCAGTTCCAGCAATGTATCTATTAATCATTTTGTGATACACTGCTGCTGCCATCAGTTCTGGTATAGAACCTATGCAGGACATCATTCAGAAGCCCAGAGGGTATACCAAAAGGAATACTGTTTGTTGGGTTAATTTGCCTAGAAGAGTAGTAATGTCTCACTGCATTCCCAACAGATTAAGAAACAGAGTTCTCATTCAAAACAGCAAAAATCAGTGAACCAAAGTATTTTTGTTTTTCTTAGAAGCAATCCTGAAGTACATAACTTATCTCTTTCTAAAGAATTATATTTAAATAGTCTATATTTACCTATAGGGAAAGAGAAAAGAGGACTGCTTATGTCATCAATTTTGCACCAAAAATGAAGCCTAAAAATACCATAGGATGAATACAGTGAGAAGGAAGGGCATCTCTTACAGAAAACCTAGCCAAAGAATACCCTTTTGCACTTATCTGGTAAATCCCAAGTTGTGGGGAAGTCACTGATTTTTAAGAATAGTTCATTTGTTGAACAATCTTAAAAATGGTGTGCCGTCATCTAGGGCAAAGCTTAGGCTGCTTCAACTTCTAGCACAGAAGTGCCCCTACAGAGAAGAAAGGGCCTTGTTTGTAGTGAAGAGCACTGTTATTTCTTTCCACATCCCTCCCATCTCCACAGGCCATTTTCTTACATAGCAGCTAAAGGATTAGGGACAGAGTCACCTACAGACTCGTGGATCATTAAGTTGGGCTGAGGATGTGCCAGCCCCTCCACTATAGGGATAAAGTTATTTTTGAATAGCTGTTATTGATGGTGCAACCAGAATACATGCCATACCAGCTGTGATCCAAAACTATATATAGAAAGAGCACATACTCCCCAAAATCAGTGGAGCGCAGCAGCCCAGAGGAGCATGTGAGTTTGGATATATAAGAAAGAAGCAGGAGGACTTGATATGTATCTGTTCCCCAAATCCACACTTGAATTTCTGCCGCTCTCCAGCATCTGAATTTTTTGTTTCAGACACAAAACAAATTCTCTAATTAATTCTATCTTATATGGATGCCAAAACTCAACTAATGGAGCATATAAATTGGAATAGACTGGCGGGCTTTGTTCTGACTCTCTGCAGCCCTGAAACATCACCAATTATTTCTTGGCATTGCTACAATTCTTTCCTCACCAATCACTTTGTTTGCCAAGCGAATTGCTGCCTCAACTGTGTTTTCTTCCACAACTTCATCAACCAAGCCCAGTTTCAGTGCTTCAGTCGCGGGAATGTGTCTTCCTGTGATAAAAAGAGAAGTAAGATGACTACAGTGGGGCATGATGGGCAATTTCATTCTTCTCTATCTGATTAAATGACTTGTGTGCAGCTGGCTTCAAATATGAGACATGCTTGATACCAGGTACATAAAATACATGCCTCAGAAGTGCGTACATCCCTTTCTTAGCCCATTATTAGTGGAAACAAGCTGAATTTCAACCCAAGCAGCTACATAGGTAAAAGAAATTCATGTTTCTTAGACCAAGCTGGTGGTATGACTCAATGCCATATTCTGATATACAGAGCAAGGCCAAGGCACTTTACCTGTAGTGATTATATCAAGAGCAGCTGGTACCCCAATCAGTCTGGGCAGTCGTTGAGTGCCTTCAGCACCTGGAAGTAACCCAATGGTGACCTCTGGTAAACCCATCCGTGCCTAAAATGAAGCCAAATTCAACAACAAATCTGATTAAAAAGAGTGATAGCTACAAGCTGAGCAGAATAGAGGAAAGACAAGCAGACCTGATTCACACATTGCTCATCTAGGAAGCCTTCAGGCTTCCACATAGAAACTTCATCCTTGCTTTTTGCCACATAAGACATTTAAGACAAAAGCCCACTCAGCCATTTCAAGAACCGGTGTACAAATGCATAGGAACAGTGTCACCTTTCAGTGGATGTAAGTGCTAGCACAGCACTGGAGGAGAGTGGTGGGGCCAACAGCATCCTCCAGGTTGACACATGTGTAAACTAATGCTTTCAAGCAGGTGTTACCAAATGCTGGAGGGCACTCTGTGACTTAACTTTTACCTCCATACTCTAATTCTTGGAAGTTTAGTAAAGGAAAATTGGTACTGAACTCTTCCCTAATTTTCCTTCAAATGGCTCTTGGTGCACTTCATGTTTAGTAGGGTTATGGTAGAGAAGCCAGGGGCAGCAGGAAGGGGGGTCTTGTCTCCTCGTAAAAATCTATCTAGATTTTGTTGCCTTGTTTTAAAAAAAAAAAAAAAAGTTTGCACATTTCACATTGGGCTCTTAAGAAATTTAAGACCACTACTTACGGCATCAACCTTAGGTAACATATAGGATGATGTAGATAGAATACCTCTTTATGCTGTTACAGCAACCCACACTGTTATGGAGAAACAGTGATTCACACTACAGAAGTGAGTGGATGGCCCTATCAGTGGAGAGTCTCTATAAGAAGACCAGGTACTGCTAAAAGGTAGTTCAGCATTCCTGAATCTTGAAGGAGGGGATTAAAGAAAGGGGATGGATCACTCCTTAAAAGACTCTTAAAGATGTCTTTTGGTCAGAGTGCTCCTTGAGGACCCAGAGCTCATGGGGAATCAAACCATACATGCTCCATGCTAACTGAGTTTCAACTACCTATTGAAAGTAGACCTCTAGCAGAAAGAAATGCAAAATTCACAGGGCTGGGGGGGGGGGAATAAAATTGAGAGAGTCATGCTGCATAAGCCAATAAGATACAGCTATCCACATCAGAATATAGATAATGACTACTGAGACCTAGGGCAAATTAACACTTGGTTACTGAAGTTTCTATGCAGTCATCTTATTCTACTAGTTACAAATCAATTTTTTATTTAAAAATGACTTGAAATTAGTTATTTAGTAAGACTTCTGAAAGCGTGTCAAGGGTGGTGTTGTAGGTGAAGAATGCCTGAGCACACAGACTTGTATTGTGTAGCTATAAAGCCCCCCTCTTCTGGGTAGGTGATCCCAGGAAAAGCATGCTGTCCGACTGCTCTTCAGGAGCAGCCTCCCACCCTGCCCATGGCCATACGTACGTGGCTCCCAATGCCTTCACCAGCCCCTCTAGTTTGCAGCATGTGTTACCTTCACATGTGCAATCCGATAGTGACAGCCAAGTGCCACCTCCAGGCCTCCTCCCAAGGCAACGCCTTCAATGGCAGCCACCACAGGCTTCTCACTCCTTTCTATAAGAGAGATGATGGGGCCCAAGGCAGTACCACGTTTCTTTGGAGAAGAAAATCCTCTAATGTCAGCTCCTGAGTTAGCACAAAGAGATTAAGAGGAATTAGTGGGCAAGGCAGTGACTGGAATGATCCTTCCCTCTGTGCCATTGAACATAGCTGCTCACAGCTGAACAAGTCCTTGCAGAGCATGCTGCTGGCAGGAGAGTGGTTAACGGCAATCAACCACTTTTGGGACCACCTTCAAGAAACCCTGGCTCCTTGAGCCTGTTCAGAGAGCTCGGGGGAAGGCCAAGTCAAAAATACATAGTAACGGTAATGATCATGCAGTTACTACAGAAATTTGCAGACATCTTTGGTGTAATAATAAAAAAAAAAAAAGTTGGAATAGTTAAGTGCAAGTTACTACTAACAAGCAATGTAGAGCTCCACAGAAATTCCCTAGCTTCCCAGATTTCTCCAACTGGAGAATATCTGTTATTCACCACTGCCCCACCTCAGGTATGTTCCATACACTGGACCAGTTGATGGTCCAGAGATTTTATACAAACAAAGCTCTAGAGAGTAAGGAGGCATCAGGGAGATGAGCAGCTGTCCCTCATTTCAGCATGAACACACCAGCTTATTTCTCGTCTGGACAGTCCAGATTGTCATGTGCCCCATGTCAATTGTGGCACAGCAGAATAGAAAAAGCCCACTGTCTTGTGGCCATTCCCAGCAAAATCAGGACTTCTGTCAGCAGTGTTATGAGGCAGAGAATCTTCAGACATGGTGTGTGGAGAGTGCTTCCTCTTTTTCTCAGGCTGTGTTTGATGAAAAATATCTTACCTGCACTGAATTTCCCATTTTCGCCACAAATCATAACGGCTTTCACTGAAGGATCTGCATCTGCTCTCTTCAGTCCATCCTCTAATGCCTGGAGAACTGTCAAACTGAAATGAATTAGAGATGCAGTAAGTAACAATCAACTACATTATCCTTCCAAGAGGTCTGTGTTATAAACACCAAGAGTCCCAGTGAAAACAAGCAGTATGTCCAAGCAGGTCTCTCCCCTAGCCTGTCTTCTGCCACAGCCTCTCCGGGTGAATCCTTTCATTAGGTTCCCTCTTACTTTAAGGGCAAATGCCGAAATCCAACAAATTTACGACTGCTGACCTCTCGTTCACTTCCCAGAGAGTCATTTCCTGTCTATGACATTGCTGTTTCCAAAGCAAGCAGCACAGGGAAATGTTCTTCTGAAAATGTCTTTAAAAGTTTAGCATAATTTAAAACTAATTAATGCTAAACTACTGACAATCTCAGAACTTTTTAAAAGGGAAAGGAGCTCCAGGGATAAAAAGCTATCTTTTAAACACATGACACAGAGTTGGTGCTGTGCTGATGATTATAATGCTTTCACCTTGCAAAGATCTGTATGTAAGTCCAGACTTAAACTTGTGTGGGATCCTGTCAAAGTGAACACTACATAGAATGCTGTCTTTTGTGTCATCTGAACATATTTCCACAGATACAAGCAGTAAATGTGGCCAGCAAAAAATTAACGAACTTCAAAATGGAACAGTAAAAGTATAAATAATATTTTTACAAATTAGATATTTAAAAAATCTGACCTGACTGTATGCTCACTTTGCATTTGAAGCTTAGAAGCTAATTTATATATATGTGTGTGTGTATGGACATGGAGAGTATAGTCTGTTTTAGAAGACAGTGACAATAAAGAGTATGGTAGATAGAAATAGAAGCATTAACACCTAACACTTTATTAATAGAAATATTAACACAAATTGCATGTATATATAAACTAGATACTAAAGCATGTTCATAGACACACACTTGTAAGTATATAAGCGTATACATAACTTGTGAGAGAGACTTTTCTGTGTGCATACACACTATATATGTAGATATGCCTCTGATTCATAAAATCTGAGCCACAAGCAGTTGGAGGCTGGAGGAATACTCAAGGAAGTATCATACATGCTTGCCCCATCCTTTATAAACACAGCTTCTGTTCCTAGACCTTCTCTAAACCATAAGCCCAGCTTCATATGTAAGCCTGGTGGCTGCTGAAAAGGGAGCACAGCTCTGTTCATGCCCAGCAGAGAGGAGGAGTGTCAATTAAAAAAAAAAATGATAGAAAGGCCTGATGTATGACTCAGTTTGTGCATGTTTTTCAATATATTTGAAGGGATTTAATCTATAAAGGAAGCTTGTCATAACGTAGATGAAAAATATATCCCTGTGCTCATGTGTAATGCTTCTAGGTGCATCCAGGGTGGGTGATTGCATATTTATATAAGGCAACAGCTTGCAGCATTGAAGTGGAAATCCATAGACTGAAAAGGAAAACCTGGGGAGCCCAAGAAGTTCCCTGCAAGCCAGCTATGTGAAGTCCTGCCAGCCAACCCCTGCACATTCCTCCTTCAAAATCCAAAATTAAGAGAAGCTGTTAGCAAAGTCTATTAATCAGGGCTGTTGGCTGAGGGGGGCCTGTCTAGCGGGTCTCCAGGATCAGCTGCTGTCTGGATAAGGCCACACCACGCAGAAGGATCAGTGGGAGCCCTGAGACCTGGCAACAAGAGACTGAGGGAAGTGTTATTTTTGGAGAGAGAACAGCAATTGGTTACGTACCAATTGCCTCATCCAGACATCAAAAACAACTCTGAAGTTTGACGTTAGTAATGGTTGTGAAAGCTGAAACTTAAAATGAGAATAATTTGATTGTGACAAAGAAAAACTATTAGGTGACTCGGTAAAGGTCCTTCCAGTGCATATGGTTCCATGCAGCAGAATATGAAAGCCTGTCCAATTTTAATAAATGGTTTCACATTCAGTGGGAAAAATGCATGTTATAATTTTGCTTTTTATCTTGCTCCCTTTGGAACATCAAGTGCTGTGGCTGCTATTTGAGGAGGACCCACAAGCTGCACCCAATGCTCGTTGCTCTTAGAGATCTCTTTTTGCATCAGTGAAGAGCCAGGCCATAGAAATACCAAATTCACCTTGTGGCTGGAAGATTAAAGGGAAAACCATGATGAAATGTCATTACACTTTACAAACCGTGGTGCAAAGAGGGGGAAAAAATATGGGCCAGGATTCCAAACAAATGTTAAATTCCTGATTTGAAAATATTGCATAGAAAAATGGCACAATTCTCCCAGGAACAGACAAGAAGCAATCAAAGCATTTGATTAAAGCTCAGTTAGAATTAAATCTAGCTAAGGAGATCAAGGGAAGGAGCAAAAATTTCTATAGGTACATTAATAGTAAGAAGAAGACTAGGGAGGGTGTGGGCCCCCTCAGAAAGGAAACGGGGGAGCTGGTGACAAGTGATATGGAGAAGGCCGAGGTTCTCAACGACTTCTTTTCCTCAGTCTTCACTGGCAAGGGCTCCAGCCACACTCCCGGAGTCACAGAAGACAATGGCAGGGGTTGGACAGAACTGCCCATTGTAAGTGAAGATCAGGTTCGTGACCATCTGATGAACCTGAAAGTGAACAAGTCCATGGGACCCGATGGGATACACCCACGGGTACTGAAAGAACTGGCAGATGAGGTTGCTAAACTGCTCTCTATTATATTCCAAAAGTCATGGCAGTCTGGTGAAGTCCCCACTGACGGGAAAAGGGGAAACATAATCCCCATTTTCAAAAAGGGAAAGAAGGAGGAACCAGGGAACTATAGGCCAGTCAGTCTCACCTCCGTG
>VWZL01003120.1:562040-610819 GCA_013396915.1 Stercorarius parasiticus
CAGAGGGCTGGAGCACCTCTCCTATGAGGACAGACTGAGAGAGTTGGGGTTGTTCAGTCTGGAGAAAAGAAGGCTCCAAGGAGACCTTATCGTGGCCTATCAGTATCTTAAGGGGGCCTACAAGAAAGCTGGTGAGGGACTTTTTAGGATGTCAGGTAATGGTAGGACTAGAGGGAATGGATTAAAACTAGAGATGGGTCGATTCAGACCGGACGTTAGGAAGAAGTTCTTCACCATGAGGGTGGTGAGACACTGGAACAGGCTGCCCAGAGAGGTGGTGGAAGCCCCATGCCTGGAAGTTTTTAAAGCCAGGCTGGATGGGGCTCTGAGCAACCTGATCTAGTGGGAGGTGTCCCTGCCCATGGCAGGGGGGTTGGAACTAGATGATCTTTAAGGTCTCTTCCAACCCTAAAAATTCTATGATTCTATGATTTCTGTGTCTGTTGCAGGCACATGATCAGCAAATGCAAAATGCCCTTATAAAAGGTTTGTCTGCATTAAATGGAAAGGTTCAGGATTTTATGTAGGAAATTAGTTACAAGCCCTTAGCACTTACAACAATGAACTCTTGCCAGAAGAAAAATTAGTCATCCAGGCTGCACAAAATACCTACATGACCTGTATTAAGCCAACAGAACTCATTTTGCCAGAGAATAACCTGACCCTGTACTTAGATAAATATTGCTTCTCCCTCCATACAATTTTTTCCCAGTGGGATTTTTTTTTGTAGGACAAAAAGGAAGAAACATCAGACTTTTTGCAGTTTCTTGTTCTTCTAAGATGGAGCAATATGTTTGCCTCAGGATGTTACAGTCCAACACAGAGGCTGCAGTGCTTTGTAACTCACATATTATAAGTCGTACTAAAAGATGTAATTTTAGATGAAAGCATTGTAGTAAAACATCTGACAGTAAAACTATAAAAATACTCAAGAGCGTCACAACTTCAAACAGCTAGAGCATTAAAGAAACAAAAAGTCACCACAATTTGCATACGTATTTCATTACTGTGACAGTGTCATTCATTTTAACAGTAACAAAGCAAAAGTTCACTCTGTGCATTCAAATCAACACAATACACCATGTGTATTATTTTGACTGCAAGAAAAGTGATTCTGCCGAGATGATACAGCATGGCATGGTTTAGAAACACACCACAGGTACTGTTAAAAGAACATGTGCAAACCAGGGCAACAGAATATTCTTCTAGGTGACCACACCAGGTTATTTCTATTTTGCATTAAACTCATTGATGGAATGATGTGCTGGATTTGTAACACGGTTTTATCATTTACCTTAATAATTTCAGATTTTAGCTAGGGTTTGTGAATGTGAACTTCTTTAATAAAAAAAAAAACAAACTAATTGAAGGGAATCCTGAAAATTTACTTAGTCACCTTTAAAGCCATGAGAGGCGAATCCAACAGTAGAAAATGCTGTTTATGGAAAACATGCAGGTCTGGTCCTTTCCCCTTGTATTTCCCCCAACATCCACAATCACTGCATTGGGGATGTTGCTATGTTCATCTATGCACATTCTTTTTAGCATCCCTTATACACCTGCTGTCTGTGAATTCGCCTAATCCCTCTCTGATTCTGCTGATCCCATCTGCCTCCACAGGCTCCTGTGGCAGCAAAGCTCTGCATTATCTGTTTTAAAACAATCTCCCACTAGTTTAATCAAATGCCCCTAGTTCAACTGTTGTATGATTTGCTAAAGGGTTACGCCTTCAGTTTATTTTCTTTATTTACGATTTTGTAAACCTTGACCTTATTCTCCCACAGCCTTTTCCTCTCCAAAGTGATAAACCCCAGCTTTTTCAGTTCACTTTCTTAACACAGTGCACTGTCCCTTGGAGTATTTTGGTTGTCCCTTTCTGGATTGTCCCTAAATTCTTCTGCAAACACAAAATCCAAAACGACACACAACAATTAAGATGTTTTCTATTGCAGAAAAGCAATGCCCTCTGCTCTGTTCTCAACATACATCCTGATGGTACCCAACATTTTGCGGGCTTCTTGGGCTGCCCCAGCACATCAAGCCAATGGTTTCACAGAGCTATCAAAAGTAAGGATCCTTTCCCTGAGCTGTAACTGCCAGTTTTGAGCTCGGCATCCAGTAAGCTTGTCCTGAGTTGTACTTTTTTATTTAAAGAAATTTTATCTGTTGTTTTTTAGCATGCCTCGATCCTCTCTTCATAGTTTTTTTGGTCTTAATTTCCAGTTTACATCTCTCCCGTCACGTTTTTTGGGCTTTCTTGTTCTCCTCATTTGAGTAAGCTTTCCACTTCTTAAAAAAAAAATCAAACTTCTCCCTTAGTTATCTTAGCTTTCTCATCAAGCCATGTAGAGCTTTTAGAGGATCACTTGCTGGCTGAACAGTTTACCTCGGCTTCTAACAAACTTAAAAAAAACAAAAATCCCAAACCCAAACAACAGCAATCCAGCTTCCGCCCTTGTTGCAGGCTTCTTGCCTTTTGGACAGCTTCTTGTGGTGTTTTTGTTTGAACTAACTGCTGGGTATTTACGTAATTCCCATCTTGAAATTGAGCATTCATGTGCTGGATTTACCTGGTCTGCTTTCACTTGCCTCAGTGTCAGATCCAGCTATGTAGTAGTTGCTGTCACACAGCAGCTAATACAGCTTGAACGGAGTCATGCACACAAATTAAGCCCAAACACAGAATGGCATCCTTTCTGTGGGGATTTAGAATAGTTGTTTTAGGAAGCAGACACTTACTGCATCCCAGAATTTTCTCTCTGCATCTCATCCTGACAAGGCGCTGATCCAGTCCAGCACAGGTAATCACACTCTCCCATAACTGCTACCTGTCCAAAGTTGCAGCTTCTCTAATCTCCTTTAATGTTTTCTGATCATTGTGCTGATCGCGGTCAGAAGGACAATCCTAGCAGCCAGAGAGCCTTTTCCAATCATGACTGTTATGCTGTTATACTTTATATAATCCCACACGTATATTCCCCTACCCCATGTCCCACCCTATCATCCCTGCAAATTTTCTGTACTTGTCAGCTCAAATGTTGAAATTCTCTTCCACATCCTTCTTAATTTTCAGTGCCAGCAGCCTGCCTCTGCTCATAAGGTGTGCTTGGTCCTTTCTCTTGCAAGTCTTGTCTGTCTGTTCCCCAAAACTTCCCAATTCTTTGCATATCTAAATCCATTCTCTCTCTGTCATGGTCTCATAAATGCCAATCTCTGAATACTAAACTTGCAAACCAGGAACAAAAAAAACCCCAAACAAATCAAATTTGGCACATGCCACCTCTGCTGGTGGAGAGAAAGATTAACTTGAAGGGGAGTCTGTGTGTGGGAGCCAAATTTGCTGCCAGACTCACAAGTCAGCATACATTCCTCAGGAAAGCACTGCCCAGGAGGTACTGGCACAGCAGCGGATGGTGTCAGACAGGAGAAAGCAAATTCCTACCCACCAGTGGCTTCTAAAGTGCTAATGGCCAGGGCGATAGCCTGGGAGCTGGGAACATGGCACTGAATGCCACATATAATGGGGGGAGAGAGGTGAGGCTGGAGCAGAGCAGCAAAAACTCACCAGTCTTTTAAAAAGCATCTGTGCCTGCTGTGAAACTAAATTTTCAGGATTGCAGGAGATGGCTCTTGTCTGTAACTTTCACTGCCTGCTATCACTTACGTAGTCAAACATGTTCAACAGCAATCACAAACAAGGGGAGCTGCTGCTCCCCTATGCCCAGTCCATACAGTATGCAGAAGGAACACACAAGGATCAGAGTGTGCTCTGCCTTTCCTAGCTATAGCCAGGTCTCAGCTAAAAACTACCTGATGGCAAATATGAGATAATTATTGATCCCTACTAAAACAGGTATTACCCTGACATGCGATCAAAGTCCCATCTTAGGTTGTGTTATGGTGCTATGGAGCTCGTTATGAGAAGTAAGCCTACATGGGTGAAGTAAGTACTTGGATCTCTCAGGGGCCTTTGTGCTGTGGGGCTGTCAGCAGGTAAAAGAGTGTGGGCGGCACAGTGCAGACGTGGGGGGAGTGAAGAGACAGCACTCAATGGCAACTGCCTTTTTGATGGATCTAAAGAGTTCTTCCTTCTTCTTCCTTCTCCCTCCTGGGGCTGGGGGACAGGACCACGGCCACACCGGCTGTTACCCTTGGTTTATCAGAAGGGCACCCTGCTGGGAGGGCACTGGGGGGTGAAGAGGAAACAGCAGTAGAGGCGGGGATCTGTCCTGAAGGGGCTGTTGTATAGGTGCGTGCAGTTGCTGTTCGAAGGCAACTTTGGGTTTTATCATGGACTTCTCAAAAGAGGCAGAGTTAAGTTTCCTTAAGCACGTATCTTTAGCTCTGTATTTTGTACTTTTCATGGTAAGGCTGGAAAGTTTACAGTGGGCACAGCCTGGAAGTTTTCTTAGGCTGGCTTGGGGCACAGGAGGTCCACGGGATGTCTTGCACCCTGCAGTTCTGGGAGTCCTACATTAGTTCACCTGATCTCATGAAGTCACTCCGAAGTTGTTTTCTCATAATAATTATCTGGGCGTGTGAAAATGATCTTACTCCACTTTTAAACATGTTGCAACAAAAGAGCGAATGTTGCCAGTTACTGCAGAGCAATGTAGCTTGCTGCAGAAAAGCAGCAGGTTTTATTTCCTATTCATGCTCTTACTTGTCTCTTCCAGCTTCTTTTCAACAAGCTTTCTGGTTTAGAAGTCGAGCATAACTGCAATGGATTTTTTTGGCTTGTGAATATACACTAAATAGACACTATGGTCACTGTTACAGAACAGCTCTTCAACTACAGTTGCTTAAAAAGGGCCTAGGTGGTACACAGAACTAAACAAACTAAAATACACACCATGTAACAAATTATATAAAGCCAAAAAGCATGTACATTCTTTTCAAAACACATGAAAACCTAAAATTTCAGGAGCTCCTGCAGATTGGTGTTTGATTGTTTTCCACTGGCTCCTGTTTGAGATCACCTGGGGCCTTTCTTGACTAAGATCAGGATCTGAGAGGTCAATTCCTTACTCGTTTTTAAAAGGCAAATGAACTGCCTTCACTTCAGACAGCCCTGGCTGTGGTTTAACTCTGGTGCCAGCTCCTCCTGTTGATCCACCTCTGCTCTCTACCAAGCCCTTTGCCCTGTGCTCTCTTGGAGCACACACTGCGGAGCAGGCAACTAAACCAGTAGCAAATCTGAGGGGAAAAGCTGGTTTTCACCAGTGAGCTCTGCACGAATGCTGGGGTGCAGTGGCTGAACTGCTAACGCTGCTGTGCAGTTTTGTGCTGGAAGCATCAACTTGATGCTTAAAGGCTAGAAAGTGATGAGAAATATGCCAAGTTTTTAAACAGCTTCCAGGGGAAATTGACAGCAAGTACAGATTGATGAGACTGAAACTTCTCCTGCGAAAAAATAAGCCCCACTAGAAATTGTAATAAAGAGCAGAAGTCATGGAAAAAATCACGATGTTTTTTGCAAAGGCTGGTGCAGGTGTTAGCTGAGGTCCCCCAGCAGAGATGGCCTGCCGAGGGACCGGCAAGGGCCTCACACGGGCGAGGGTGGGAAAATGAGGCGAAAAGGCAGGAAATGGGAGAATATCCCGCCCCGCTCACCCCGGGGGGCCCACCGCCCCGGTCGGGCCCGCCGCAGCCACCCCACCCCGTCTCGGCGCTCCCCTGGGGGGCGGCCGCCTCAGGAAATGGCGGGCGGGGGGTAGCGGGCTGCGCCCGCCGTTACCTCAGCGCGTTGACTGGCGGGTTGCGGAGCCGGATGACGGCCACGGCGGCGGCGCCCCTCGCGTACTGCGCCATGCCGAGCCCCCGCCGCTCTTCCCTGGGCACAGGGGCCGGACCCCGCGGTGTCCCGCCCGGAGCCCGGCCCTCCCCGCCGGGGCGGGCCGCCCACAGCCCGGCTGCTGTCCGTGGCCTGCCGGGAGACGGGGGCTCTGCCCGGGGTTTAACGTGCGCTTCCCCCCAAGTTCTGCGCCCTCCATCTCCTCGGGGGTTATTTCACAGCCAGCCTCTCTGTCTGGTGCGGGGACACCGACCCCTGTTCGGGAAGGATGGCAGGACTCGGGATCTGCAACGTGCTCTCGGTGTTTAAAAGGAAATCGACTGTCACAAGGGCTGGTCCGGCTTAAAACACCCCAAGGAGCTAAGGCCCACAGGATTTGTTTAAATTAATACAGGGAAGCTAATGAAGTGAGGATGTGGGAAGCTTTGCCGTAGTATAAAATCCATATTAGAAAAATGCCAGTTTGTAGAAAAAAAAAAAGTAGTTTCTAATATTACAACATGCACTAAAATGTAATTGAAGGGAGAGAAAAGGCTCTTCAGAGGGAAAATTCCCAAACGTTGAAGAACTGGTAAGTTTTCAGATGGATCAGCTGGCATCCGGCTGCCCTGCGCCTTCCCAGCTGCAGCTCTGCAACCCCAGCAGTTTATCCTAATTAGCTTGTTGCGGAAAGTTAACTTGGCTTGACATGTTTTTGTAACTCTACAATCTCTCTTCATATCTTTCAGCTTTAAAAGTCAGACACTGGGCTGTGGCTCCTTCCCCTGGCCTGGAGCAGGTATAGGTAATTTTAGAACTTGGTTTATGTGTACGAAAGGTCCTTACGAATATATACTCTTCATTCATTGCAACTGCTGCCTTTATTGTTACTGCTGTTGTGGTGGGTGACTAGAGCTCTTCTGCCATTTGTTAAGTACTGTAAAAAAACCCACACCAAACCCAGGGATAATACTTTGCAACTTGCTTGTAAAACAGTGTGTTTTGGGAGTTTATAAAAATGCTGTAAACTGTGCCTTGGAGGGATGACTGATCTGTTGTATTTTTATTAACCAGAATGAAACCAAAGATCACTCTGAGTTGTACTTTCTGCTTATAATTTATGGGTCTGTTTTACTTGTCCTGTAATAGTACAACTGCTATAGTTATGACAAAACAGGACCCTTCTGAGCAAGAATAAACACAGAAGAAAACAGTTCTTGGGAAAAGAAATCTCAGTGACTCTACAGAGTCACAGAAAGACTCCAGTAAATGTTTAAGGTTTATTGTTGTAAGCTTTGTGTTTGTCTTTTTTTTTTCCTTAAAGATAAATAGAGTTTTGTAGTAAGAGAGGAAGTGCATTAAGAGGAAATTAAAGTCTTCAGTCTTTGTTCTGTGCTGAGTTGTACAAGGATGAAGCACAAGAGCCTGAGCTTAAATGCAACTCCCAGGCTGATGGAGGAAGACAAATGCATGATCATGGGCCCCAAGATAAGGCTTCTTGCTGGTTTTCCCTCTCACAGCAGAGCCGTTCTCATAGCAGCCTGATCTGAGGCAACGCAGCTTTGCTCTGTTAGGGCACAGGCAGCCATGGGAGGGGAGCCAGGCTGCAGACCCTCTTGGTGCACTTAACCTTGACAAAAATGTCATCAAGATGGTCAAGTTTCTTTCTGTAAGCTTTTGAGAAATTCACTAAAAGTTTGTACAGGTCTCTGGCACTTCTGTTTCTAACGCTCTTCTGCAAGGAGCAGGGCTCTTCCCTGCAGGCTGCCTGGCAGTTTATACTGAGATGAAAAATGGCTGTTGACTATGAAACCACAAGACATGGTGGCAGCTTTCTTTAGCCCTAGGCCTGCCAAAAGAAAAGATATCTTGCTATATGAAGAGAAATACAGCTAAAATTGCGTATCTAAAATTGCTCGTGTCTTCATCCTCTGCTGGGGTACAGCCCTACTCTTACTTGTCTGCGGCAGCTGGTGCCATTTCAGAAGTAAACTATGGTTATGGTAGAGACTTAACTTTGTGTAAGAAAGTTTGAGTAGTAATGAAGGGCCTTCTTTCAACAGGACGAGGTGGGTTGTGGATATTTATGTTATAATATTTATGTAGGTTGTGGACATAATATGGTGGTGTTAAGTTTTATTACTGGTCTTTTGACTGCATAGTAGAGGATAATGCTCAGAAAATATACCTGGTGCCCACTCCAGCTCTGCAGAAAGAAAAGGCATCTCAAAACGGGAACATCAAATCCTTAGAGACTCCGCTACCAGACGTGGAAAGGAGGAATATTCACCAAAGGACATATTTCAATGAATGTGAATGTTGTGCTTTATCTTCCACATCCCCCAGCATGTGCTGTGGTAAAAGAAAAAGAACCCTGCTTCCTCCTGAGCTGGAGCAACAGGAGTCTGTCAAGTCTCCTGCAACCTCCTGGGATCTTCAGCCTGGTTCAGGAAGTGCTGAATGATACAAACAAATGCTTTATTTATAAGGTTAATATTTATTCCAGTATAGCATTGATGCAAGGTACTTCAGAAGATGCAGCTTGATTTGCTATAAACTTATTCACGCAGCACAAAAATCCCTGGAAAATGATCATTTGACTAGTTGCACAAACATATCTGTTTCTGACCCCAGAGGCACTGGAAAAGGAGGGTCTGGAGTGATGTTCCAGCTGTTGGAGTAGAGCTGAAGCTACCTCTGAGGAATATGGAAGATCTAACTAGCTGTGTCGTACAATTGGAGCTGAGGTTTTGTGGTAAAACCTGTGGTCACAGTGCTGAGAGGGGAAGGAACTCTGAAAACTTACTTGTTTTTGACAGCAGCTGGTCTAAACATCAGGCTTGAATTACACCCTGCTGTTGAAACAATGGCTCAGAGAGCCAGCTAAATTCATCAGCAACTGTTTTCTGCTTTCCCTTTTACAGCTATGACTTTTTCAAAATTTTTTTGGCTTTAAAGAAAACACCTTATTTAGTGTAAAAAGAGCTGATGATCTCCTCACCTTTATAATCTTTTGTCTGGTGTTCTTTGCTCTCTGATCCTGGCTAATAAGTTCATCTCTGGTAAAAAAAAATAAAAATAAATTGGTAAACATCTGATCATAAAATAATTTTCAAAGACTCCTTTGGTTATACAGAACCTTAGGTGACCTCCTCTGCTAACTGTGAGGTTCTTTTCTAAACTGTCTTCAAAACCAGCCTTCCAGACCCTCAGTGAGCTGGAGCTCATCCCCTCGGGCCTGGCATGTACAACTCTTTGAAAGGCACCTCCACAACAATGGAGGTTGGTTTCGCTTTAAACGTGATAAAGACAGACTTAAAAACTTTTCCTCCTTGCTGGGTATCCTTTGAGGGTTTTTTTTCCTTTAGCAAAAAAGGTTTTAAATGTCCTGGAAACTTTGCCTCCTCTTCTGTCTTCTAGACCAAAGCTGGGCATAATTAAATGCATAATTAAATTTGTCGCTGTTAATATGTACTTAAAAACAGGGCTGTAGGTGGAGAACAGCTATATATGCAACACTGGGCTCCCCCTTGGAAAGAAGCAGCTCATTTTCTTTTAAAATATATGTGTGCAGGTGTGGAGAGCCCAGCAACACAGCTCAGAGCAGGACAACTATTTGTCTTACTGAGGCTTTACTCTGCTCCTTGGCTTATTGAAAGCAAGAGTTATCACTCTGAGACTCCCCACTGCATCAGGTGTGTTCTGTATATATATATTTTAACATCCAGACCCGCAAAGACAAAGCCATTGACAGCTTTGCACACATAAAGCTGCTGTAACGTATTTGTTAGTAATGTATAAACCCACAGTATTTTCCATCATGTGGGTCCCCTGTACAGCATTTATTTCCCTCTGAACTACTCTGTGCATTTCAGATTTAAGTGGTCTTAAACAAATATATACCATTTCGAACGGAGGATCTTGAGTTCTCCCTGCCAGAACAAAGTATATTCCAGTTGTTTTTAATAGTTCAAGCCTATTTCATGATTTTTAAGCGCTGATACTTGCGTGGTTCTAAAGCAACACCTCCTGGCAAGCTGTGGTATTGCTTGTGTGAGCAGAGAGACTTTCCTCTTGGACTGATACCCGACAGAACAGCAAGGCAGCGGAGTGATCTGCGGCGATAGTTCCTTAGCGTGCAAATCACAGTGTGAGTGATGTGGCTGTTACAACTTCCACTGGAGAAGAAATAAGTGGGGAGTGTGTTTTAGAATTTTTTAAAATGAGAGCAAACATAAGTGCTTAGTGCTGTCATACAGGTACTGCTGCCTTTTTTGTTTGTTTGTTTGTTTGTTTATAGTGCATGTGCTGGTTTACAGTGAATAATAGCACCAATTCCAATGCAGGGCTTTATCCAAAAAACCGTGAAGCCTGCAAACAAACAATGCTCACTATCATCCCCAAAAATGGTAACATGGACATGAGTGTTCATCTTTGCCCTCTTAATTTACTTCCTTCTCTATCCCAGCATAAAACTGACTGGCCCAGGTTGCCCAGAGAAGCTGTGGCTGCCCCATCCCTGGAGGTGTTCAAGGCCAGGTTGGACAGGGCTGGGAGTAACCTGGTCTGGTGGGAGCTCCCTGGCCAGGGCAGGGGGGTTGGGACTGCGTGATCTTTAAGGTCCCTTCCAACCCAAGCCATTCTGTGATTTCTTTTCCCACTTGTTCAATCTTTCAGTATAAAGTCACTCAGACCCTATTTTTAATCATTTTAATCATTTCAGCTTGTCCCAAATTACATTTCACTAGCTCGTAACATCATAGTCACAACAGAAGTCTGCTGAGGTTTGCAGCCCACCTTCATAACGATGTTGTCAACCTGTAATTCACTCTCAAATACAGAGCTGCCTACAAGCTGCACCTGACACACTCAGCTCACTTCTCTTCCTTCAAAATACTTTATAGGGGACATTTTCTTGTGGTTGGTCTACAGATGACCAACTCACTCCCCTCTCTGAAATACAGCTTAATGTAATTTTGCTAGGGAAGACCGTGACCCTGGGATCCTGATACTCTACAGCAAATTAGGGGAGAGCAACATCCGATGTAAGAAAAGCATCCTTCCTGTTTGGCAAAGAGGCAGTCAGAATCATAGAATCGTCTAGGATGGAAGGGGTCTTTCAGATCATTAAGTCCAACCATCAACCTAACACTGCCCAAAACACCACTGAACCATGTCGCTCAGCACCACGTCTGCCCAGCTTTTAAATACCTCCAGGGATGGTGATTCCACCCCCTCCCTGGGCAGCCTGTTCCAATGCTTGACAACCCTTTCAGTGAAGACATTTTTCCTAATATCCATCCTAAACCTCCCCTGGTGCAACTTGAGGCTGTTTCCTCTTGTCCTATTGCCTGTTACTTGGGAGAAGAGAATGACCCTCCCTGGCTACCCTCTCCTTTCAGGGAGTTGTAGAGAGTGAGAAGGTCTCCCCTCAGCCTCGTTTTCTCCAGGCTGAACACCCCNCTGCCGGGCAGCTCTCCAGCCACTCTTCCCCTAGCCTGTATCGCTGCATGGGGTTGTTGTGACCCGAGTGCAGGACCCGTCACTTGCCCTTACATTCAAAAGTCCCACATACGTTCACAAAGACGCCAAGCGCTTCGTGAGGGGGCAGACTGCACCACCCGCCGTCAGCGGCCCCCCTCACGGCTTCCCGCCCAGCCACCGCCCGCGCGCCCCTGCGCATGCGCGGCGCCGGAAGTGACGGGGAGGGGAGAGGCCAGGCCGGTCCCGAGCGGCGCGGTGCCCAGGTAACGCGGCGGGGGGCGGCCGGGCCCGGGGGCCTGCCCGGCTTTCGGCGGACGAGGCAGCGGGAGGGTCGCCGAGAGCCGGGCGGGCGCCCGGGCCCGTCAGCGGTGAGGCTCGGGCCCCCTCGGGACGGCCACCGGGCCCTCAGGGGGGTGATGGGTAGTTGGTCATCCCGATCTTATTAATGCCGATTTTGAGGCAGGTGAACGGTCGCAGAGTGTTATTTGCGGGGAGGAGGAGAAAGCGTTGAGGTAAATCTCAACTGTGGTGCCTGTCCTAGTCCTGTCAGTGCAAAACGTCCCCGGAGGAATCCAAAAAAAATCACCACAGTTTTCTACGGTTTTGTGCCTTATTCAGTAGAATAAAGTGTCGTCATTGCAGTGCTTCTCTCATCCGGCAGAAGCTTGGAAGAAGGGGTGGCTTCGCTTGGACTGTCTTTGGCTTAGCCAAATAAAGTGATAACTGTTAAGAAATGCAGCAGTTAAAACTGTGAAGGAAGCCAGTATCTTGTCTTGGTGTAGGGAGAGGCAGTTCCCAGGGCAGAGTCTAGTACCTCAAGCTTATTTTTGCTAAGTGGATGAGGGTTGGATGTAAGTAAGCTTGCAAGCGTAATACAATGCAAATAAAACCTTTAGAGAAAAAGTAATTGGAATCTGTCAGCCTCCCTTCTCATTTGAGCGTTGTGGGAGTTTTGCTGCTGGAAGCCACTAAGACGATGTTGTGACTTCACTTGCAGTTCTTTTATCCTCTAGTTTTACTGGTTCAGAGATAGACTGCTCTTAACATACTGATCTCATTCGCAAAGCAGAGTGAAAAAATAAAGGGAAATACGTCCTGCGCTCACTTTGAGACAGATTTGAGCCCTGATCTGACCCCTCCAAGGAGGTGTTTGAGATGTGAAAACTTACATTTTTGTGATGACAATATGTTAGTGTGGAATTTCAAGAGAGCAGGTTTAAGGTAATGTTACCGCTGAAAAGGATGTCCTTCTGCACCTCTTTTCCAGTCCTCTGACTGTCCATTTTTGTTGTCTCTTGTGTGCAGGTATAAGTGGTTTTGTGGTTGGCTGGATTCATCTGCTAATCCAGCTGGCAATTAGTACCATACAGAAAGTGAACTGATGAAGCTGACTGTGTGTCTGTTCTAATACTAGTGTAAGTAATAGGGAGCAGCGGGTCCGCCCATTTAGGCAGTGTCATGGACCAAAATCGGTTAAGCTGCTTGTGAAAGTGTTCCCCGAGGCTGCACTTCCCTGAGCAGGTGAGCTGGCTGAGTGTTTGTGGTTTGATTTTTTGTTGGTGTTTTTTGTTGGTTTTTTTNAGTAGAAATATTTTAATTTTGTTTCCTGAAAAAAATTACTTTTGGGTGTTGACCAAACTAGTCCATGGGGAGGGTTACAAATATAGAACTGGAGAATTTTTAGAAATATAACTGTGTTGATTACCAGCAATAACTCCACTGGTATCATTGCTAAAACAGACATTCAGTTTTAGAGAACAGAAGCAGTTGTTGCTAAATGTAGAGATGGGAGTATTAGCAATAAACAAAGAAATAACATTTAGACACAAAAAACAGGTGGATAAAGAATTGAAACAGATGTAGTAAACAAAAAATTGCTCTCAGTTGCTCAGTTTTGGTCTGAACTGTATTTTAGTAGCTGTTTCTGACATCAGAAAGATCTCTGTCCAAAAAGATGATAAAAGATGAGACTGTTAGCAAAACTTTATTTACATCAGAGGCACGCAAGGAATTTTTTTGGTATCTAAACAGTTTGGTTAGTTTCACTAAGACTAAGAACAATCAGCCTGAAAAAAAAAAATCAGTCTTTTATTTATTGTATTATTTTAAAGTCTATGTTGGTACAGCAGCTCATAGATTTTATATTGATATTTAGTGTAGAATAAGTACTTCTCTCTGTAATGTCCAAGAGTTTTATATAAGCCTTTGTGACATAGTTTAATGGCTTAATTGCAGCATTAAAATACTACTTCTTGAAAAAGTGATGAATTTCCAGAACTTGGTGTGGTTTAGTTTTAAATGATTTTTGCACTGTGGCTCCTGCCCCTGTCTTGAGCCTGTTCTGCAGAGTGCACATCATATTGTTTAGAACTCCTTTCATGGAAACATTTTCTTTTAGGTCCCTTATTAAAATAATTAAAGCTGAATCTAACTGCTGTCCCTGCAGAATTTATCTTTGCAACTTCTCATAAAGAAGATAAATTGCCCTTTATTATTCTTTGTTAGAAAAGATAGTGTAAGATTTAATAAGTTACTATGTCAAATACTCTAGGCGGTCCTCCACAGTACACTGCTTAAGTTAAATATTGACTTGCTGTATAGGACTTTGGTCTTGTGTAACCCTTGTTGAAGCTGCAGCTGGGATAAAGGTATTGTGGCAAAGGTAATGACAACTTAAAATTACCCCCTACCAAACTGAAGCCAGTCTAGCTGTGCACAGAAGCAGCTGATGATTGCAGGGGAGGCTCGGCTTGGTGATGCTTGTAACTGATTAAACTTGGAGTTAATTCCTCTGTCTCTTTCTTGCCTCTGTGGAAGAGAAAAATTAATTAAAATACCATTTCAAAAAAAGTGTGAAATAAGGCTGTAAAAATGTTAGTGTTTTTTGCAGTGTAGCCTTTAACTACATAAGCGTAAACCTTCCTGTAGTACACTCGTGCTCAGTGTTGGTAGTCTCTGCTGTGTGATGTGAGTAGGTAATTAAGTTTGTACCTGGCGGTGGTGACAGTCTGTCTCTCTCTAAATTGTGAAATGACAAGAATTTGGAGTCTCACCGTTGGCGCCAGGTCTGGTGGTCCTTTCTAATCTTGCTCTTATTTATTCTTAAACATACCTTTAGCTGGAAGAAATTCTGTAGGCCAGCTGCCAGGAGGTCTTGTCTCTGGGACCATTTCTCCCAATATAGAAGGCTCTCTGTGTTTTATATACGCATTATCAATTGAAAAAATAAACATTTCTCATTCTTGCAAAGATTCACTTTCAAATATGAACTAAACCTAACTGGTTCGGTATTTTTGGCCTGCTTTGTGCCTCTTTCCTTGCTGTCATGGGCTTTCTTACAAAGGTCTAAAATCTGGTTGCTAAACTTCCTTGAAAATAGAGGAATTTATTTGGAAGTGACAAGGTATGTGTTGTTCCTTGGTGATGTGTTGTGTATCATTCTTGAATGCTTTGCTGTGGGGAGCTCAGCACGCAACACAGAGCCATATGTTAAGGAAACATCATTTTTCTTGAGCTAAGAGGCTTTGTAGGTGGGAGGCATCTTAGACTTTCTTATTTGCCAGTGGGAAATAGGAGTTTCAAGGTAGTCAGGAGATTGTTAGCAAAAAAAAAAAAAAAAGCCAGTCATCTAAGGTGCTTTTGGTGAAGGAATTTCTGCATTCTTTAATAGTAAGATATTTTGAGCTGTTTATACGTGTGTGGGGGAATAAGTTATTTGATACCTTTGGTAAGACTGGTTTACTGTCAGAGCCTAGTTCTAGGACGATTTTTCTCCTGTGTTATTGGAAGAAGGTTGGGTGTGTCATGTGTCAACTTTGTTTGCTATAAACTGAGGTTTTGATGGAAGAAGCTTTTTTTTTTTTTTTAGATGTAGGATTGGGTTGATAAATCCTGTCTTTTTACTTACTAATTTTGAAACTATTTTCCTAACTGCAATAGGCGTGAATTGCTCCTTGCTCACTCTTGATATTCTGGAATGTGCATTTATTGAGCTGCCTGTGAGGAGCCCTTGGAGTAAAAGTTTGTTCAGGTTTTTAGCATTCCTGTCAACTTTTTCCACTCTGTGAATTTAATCTTGTGATGTGATTCATTTTCAGGTGTGTTTTCAAAGGATGCTTGGTGTGACTGAGGTCAAGATTTAGACGGAACTCCAGATGGTGGTCAGAGGATTACTTTGAGAGCTAATTACCAGTGTTCTTTGTATAAGTCTGAATAGTTACATCACAAAGATTTTTCTTTGATGATTCATCAGGCAATTTAGTGAGTGAAAAAGAACCCACTTTTTAACTTTTCGATGAAGTGTGTTTTTTCCTTAGCCCGTCTGGCTCATATTGAGCTGTACTGCAGCACTTGCAGGCTATTTTTAATGGGTATTCATTTCCTGACTCTGAAAATGAGATCTATGATCACTGGAGATCTCTGTATATGTGGCCTACATTTCTCCTTGCATCCATCTATTGAGTGAGTGTACTGCTGTGGTGGGAGCTGTGAACAAAGACCTCTGCTGTGGTTTATTCAGGCGTAGGCTCCATTGAGTTAGCGTGTGCTATTTCTGGAGTTCTGTTGGGGAGAAGGTGGTCAGCACTGAGCAGAGGGGAGTGTAGCAATGTCAGCTTTGGTGTCACTGTGCTGGGTCAGCTGTTGGTGGCCGTTCTGTCAGAGAGGATCCTGTCTTCTGCAAAGGGGTGTTAGCGGGGTCATCCAGCAGCGAGTTGGTGAGAAAGCATTCATTTTACTCTGTTGGTTTGTTATTGTTTCCAGGAAACACCTTGTCCACCTTTTGGAGATTTGTGAGCTATGGCTGCTCCTGTCTTAGCTCAACAGATTTGTCCTGTGACTCACAGATGAAGGTCAGTGCCCCTGAGATACGCAGCTCCAGATCATTGTGCCAGCCTATCTTGTCAGGTTGCGTTCTCACTGTCTCATTTGGTGGCTGGTGCTGTGACCACTCCAGTTTTGGCCTTTGATGTGGGCAGGACAGCTTAGTGCTAAAGGGGATGAAGTCTCCTTTCAATTATATCCCTCTGTATTTCTGGACTACTTGGTTATCCCTCGAAGAGCAGTTTCCCACTGGTGCTGTGTATCCAGCACTGCTCCAAGTTACTTGGAGGTGCATTAGAGACTCTTAGGAGCTTGTTTATGCTTTGTGTGATGAGAGATATTCTTTGTCCTCCTTTCCCCCTGAGCTAGCTCGGATTATGCTGATAGTATTAGTGAAGAGCACTTCCAAGTCTGATGTCACTCTACAGCAAAAACCTGGAGGTTTGTTGAGACACTCACCGAGCACTGGGACTTTGCAGAGTCATCCAGGAATGAAACTGCATTTTGAGGAGCAAAATGTACTGAGATTGCTGTTTGCATGGAGGACTCTGACGCTTGTTTTTATATAGCTGCGAACGAGTAGCTCCAAGCAGAGCTCTACACACACGTTGTGTGTGCACAAAGTTACCTGGAGTTACAGGAGAGTTGCTTTTAAGTGGCTGGTGTTCTTTAATCTATGTTGTCTGTATGACATTCTACTCCTTATCTCTTTGTAGTCCTTTCAAACTCCAGCAGCAAGTTGACAAGAGCTGCGAGTTTGGGATATATGCAAACCTCTGTGCTCGTGAGCGTGCAAAGAGGTGTCGGTCTTGCCCTGCAGATATGGCCAAAGGGCAGAAAAAAACATCTTGGGGAGACTATGCATTACAAGCAGTTCAGTGTGAAAGTGACAATGGATAATATATACTGAGCTGTAATTATTCGGAAGTAGCTGTAATTTTCCTAGACTTCCTGGCCAGTGGGAACCTTGAGCATGACCTGAGTAGCCTAAAAGAGATAGAGGGTTTCATTGCCTCGAGTAGCATTGTGACTCTTTCGCGGACACTTCCAAAAGGACAGAATATTGATAGCAAGAACTGCAGGACATGTTGTGTTGAAATTTTATCTGCCTAAGTAGCTGCTAGTCCAATTCCATTAATGTTTGCATATTTAATAAACTTTTAATATTGAATTTTAATGAGTTGGCAGTTATCTCTGGGCATCCAGCAGCAGCAGTCACAGAGTCTAGGACGCTCTCAAATGCGGATTTCTCTCACTTAGAAGGCATGTGGCCTTTCCTTGGGCAGTCAGCACTTGACAGGCTATAGCACGCTTTGATTCAGTTTGTACTGATGTACACCAACAATGAATTTCTTAATTTGGATGGAGCCCTAGGGTTAAGTTTTCCGGGGAGGAATCTTTTTGAAAAGCTGGCTATAAGAGAACATGACCTTGGTTAATCTTGTAACACACCGTTTATCTACTTGGGATGATTCTCGCTAGTGATCTAATTATTTTGGCTGCAAAATGGGCCTCCTAGGGAATTTGCTTCTAACGTGGCATTTGCTCATCTACAATCCCAGTGCTTTTGCTTTGCCTTTTCAGCCTTATTTTCCAAATGTATATCAAACTCCTCAGAACCTCAAGCAGGCAAAGAAGTGCCCTGGTTGTGCTGCACAGTTGGAACTATGTGTCTCTAATGACGTTATGGAAGCTAATCTATTATTGAGGGGACCTTGGCAAAATTCAGCAGAAAAGTTCAGTGTTCATGCTTTTGAGATAAACCTAAGTGTAGTAAATATATTTCAGTATGTAAAATGTAGCAGACAAGGTGAAAAGGAACTTTTGATAACACAGTGTAATTCTCAGTTCTGGCACCGGCATGACTTCAAATAAATCACTTCCCCATTCCCAATCTTTAGGATAAATTCTCAATATGCTACTGTAATGTAGATAGTAAAGGTGTAAGCTGTGAGGGTTGCGGGGGTAAAGAAAGAAGCCCTTGCAGCCTTTTTTGAGATAAGACAACAGTAATTCAGTGAGTGGAGCCATCAGGTGACCTTTCAGTGTGCCTGGTAAAAAGCTGGAAAAATGTAATGCTGATGTAACACGGTATCTTTATCTGAGAGCTGTATTTTAAATTAAAGTTCTTTTTATATCTCCAGAACACCAGTTTCTGAGAGGAAGAGCAAAGACACTTAACGACAAAAACTGATGGACCATTACATCTTCCAAAATGAGCCTATTCACACTTTTCTGCTGGGAACTAACATGTCTTGAAGGTGAGTAGGTTTTGTATGTGACAGATGAGCTGCCCAATGTCTTGGGCCTTGACCATCAGTCTTCCCAAAGGTAGATCTGTCCTCATTTCAGCTCAGTGTGCAACTGCCTCTCTGGGCTTTCTATGCATGCTATGAAAACATGGACTTTGTCATTGGGAGAAATAGGAAGCAGGTAATGTTTTCCACCATACCAGTTAATTGTTATTAATTTGGAAGCTCTTGAAAAAGCTAAAGTGCTTAGTGAAAGTGGTGAACCTTTGGGAACATGGATATTTTTTGGTGAATGGAGGAAACTCAGGTGTTTTATGTGTAGGATGAGAAAGTGAAGTTTGTAAGACAAACTTTTGTTTAGTTTGGTGAATGTATTAGATTAGGTAAGGCAATTTCAAGTTCTGTTCCAGTCGTACCTCAACTGATATTATCAGTGTTCAGAGTAGCTGAAGAAGAGCACTTGCTATAAAAGATGGTAAATTAATTTCCCCAAAGTAAAGAACATAATGCTTGAATGAAATTAAATCAAAATTATATTTTGTAGAGTTTGTGGTATCTTTTATGTTATTTTTGTACTGAGCCCCTTAGGGCTGTAGTCGGTGACCGTACAATATTGTTTTAAAATCCTTTAATAACAAAAATGGGAAATGTTACGTAAGTCCTGCGGTCAACATTGAAATAAAACGAGGATTTCTGAGACAAACAGTTAAGGTTTAAAATATCTCGGTTTAGACTTTACTGTCACTTTTAATAAATAACATATGAAAGGTTGCTATGAGCCTGTGTAAGCCTAAGTTTGCGTTCTTAGTAGCGTTAATTCTGATTTTTAATTAGGCTAATAAATTTGCTTTTCTGTTGGTTACTTTATTGACAATTAATTTTTCTATTTTTTGGTATGAACAACCTAGCATCTATGAACTCAAAGCTAGTGGTGGAGTGTAAATGGTGAAAAATAGGTCTAGGTAGTTGTCAATTGTCATTTTGTCTGCACAGAAATTATTCTAAAATGTCCAGCATTAGAATCACAGGCCTCTTGTGCACAAGTGCTTTTGAGTGAGTAAAAAAGGCTTGGTAGAAAATCAGCCTATACTGAACTTGGTTTTCCTGTGTTTTTGCAGATTTGAAGCTGTGTCTCATTATCCCTGTGAGTTTCTTAAATATTTGTATATGTAGTAGTGCTGATGAGCCTCTCAGGAGTGTGGTGATTGACAGAGAGAGGAGGGGATGCAGTGTCAGGCGGCCTTATTGCTCAAGAAGGAAAAGACTTGTAGCTGGAAATATTGTCCACGTTCATTTGTGCTGTTTGGTATAATCTGCATGATTCTGCAAAAAAGGATGGAAAACTGACACCACCTCNTGTGTTGACTGTTTGTGTTTTGCAAGTGTGCTCTTCAGATTCAATAGGATGAGCTGTGGAATGTTTTGGGAATAACTTAATTTATATACATTAGAGCCATGGGACTTCTGTGTGGAAAATTAGTCCTGGATAAAAGTGATTTGCAGTACTGGGTCCATGTTCCTGAATCAGCAGCTTTGTTTCTCATTCATTTTTCATTTAATTCTAAGTGTGTTGCCCTGGATGTTCCTTATTACCTATGTGTGGAGAAAAGTAATATTGAAGTGCTTAAAAGTACAAAATGAGGTCTACTGAATGTCTTTTTTTGTCAGGTGGGACAACTGGATTTTGAGTTTCTTTTGTTGTATCAAGTTAGACACTGAGAACCCCTGGAAGACTTTAAATAGGAACTTGCTATTGACATTTCACACTTTGTACCTAATGATGTGGAAGCTAATCTAATGCTACGGAAAAGTAGGGTGCGTTTCAAGATCTGTAAATTAGTTGAGTGTTATGGAAAAAATAACAGGTTTTAGCTGTACTGCATTTGCAGTCTAAACACTCAAAACATGCTTGTAGATCTTGGAGTGCCATAGTTTCTTCTACATTATGTGTTCCTTATATGTAAAGAGGCTGTGAATGCCTATGTATTTGTATAACGATCTTCAGTTTTTTGAGGGAAGGATATTTTAAGTACAGTCTATGAATTCGGCACAAATAACTATCTGTATAATAATCTCCAATATAATAAGTTATTGTGATTGAGTGATTGCAGAAGTCCAGTTATACCACATGCTGTTCATGTGTGGATGAAGGACGTTTTGAAGGTAAAGATGTTATCTGTGCACCCTTTTACCAGAAAAATCTTGAAAACTAGGGAATCTCACTCGGAAATATTTAATCTGGTGTAGTCTGTACTTTTCTGTTGATGTGGATGAGCAGAAATACCTCTTCTTCCTTTTGCTGTCCCCTCTTTCTTCTGCTTTCACATCTTGTGAAAAGTGCAGCTTTAATCTGTGGAGAAAGATTGTGCAACAGGGTAAAGAAAGAGGGAGAGTGAAAGAAGATACTTTGCTGTTGTAAGGCTTCTTTGTTCTCTGAGGTCAGAAAGAGCTGAGCTCCCAGTGATTTCATAAGCTCTTCTGTTACCTGTTCACGTAGTGGCCAGCGAGTCTAAATGGATGGATCTTCCTCTGCATGAGTCAGTAAGTAAATATCAGGCAGTGCTGGTATTCCTGATACTCTCCGCTCTGAGTACTTGCTCCCATTTCTTGCTTATTGTTGACTTGCTAATTTCTTAGCAACCCCAGCAGATTCTGTCAGCACAGAGTCTTCTGACGGTGTGCAGTTGTAGAGAGAGACCTCTGTTGGAGTTAGTAGCTGTTCCAGCCTTGTTAGAGGATATATTTTCAATGGTAGCTGGAAAATATTTGGAGATGTTTCCAGTAAAACAGTTGGTACTGATTCTTGGCTCAAAGCCTCCTCTTTATCAGAGGTGGCATCGTGGTTTGCCAGATGGCCTGCAAGCTGGATCTGGTGCCTGCTCTGATTGCATCCCTCCTGCCGGACAGGGCACCAGAGGAAGTGCATTTCCCATGGGAGCACCGGAGCATGCTGCGTTCAGAGCTGTTATGGAGCAGGAGGTGTCCGCAGTTCATTCCTGCCTGACTGCCTTTAAGGACAGCTGGCTGCTGCAGATAGGCGTTAGGGCTGGAGGTCTGTGAGCTATGCTTCTCTGGCAGCTGCTGCAGCCAAAGGGTGCCTGAGTAACGATGCCATGTTGCTGTCTCCTTGAAGAGGAGATTTGCAGCTTCCCGGGGGGGACAACACACAGGGCACTTCAGGTGTTTGGTTTGTGCTCACTAGGAAGCTCTGCTGAGGAGAGAATAGGGCATGTTATCTGCCTGCCCACACAAGTCCCGTAAGACTGATTCCAGTGTGCATACATTCAAATACTGGATAACCACCTGGTTTTGCTGAGGCTCTGGGTTTATGTCCATTTTTCATGTGGATTAGACTGTAGCAGGCTTCTGTCCTAAGCTTGGATAACCATAGGGGTGCCTGTTAGCTTCTCTCCCTTGCCTGTCTGCCCCTGATATGTCATCACTTGTGGCCTTACGCAACTTGAAAATGCCTCAGTGTTTCTGGATTAAGTTCTCTTCTCGTTGGGAGAAAAAAATACTACCAATTTAACCTGAACCTTGGCGAAATATGGATAGTTTGAACTGTGGGCACAGACTGGCAAACTGGATGATGCTGCCCAGCCAGAATCAGTTGCTATCCTTACTTTCTTTGGGAGAGGGAAAGTTTGCAGTGCTGGATGGCTGAGACCATTCTGGGAGCTGTCTGGGCTACTAGAGACGAGAGCTGTGGAAGAAAACTGCATAAACTTTTTAGATACTCCTTTGCTTTTACTGATACTGTTTTCTGGCCATTGCTTATCCCCTTCTGACAAGGAGAGCTTTTCCAGCCATCTCTAGAGATGCTTAAAGAAGTCTGGCTAATCATAGGGTTATCTCTTTTTTTCTGGAGATCTTGAGGGTTTTACGTTATAAACTGAAAGCGCAATAGGTGAAATTCAGTTGTGGTACAAGTAGAGAGAGACACACCAGGTTTCCTAGAGGAAGATCCGTCAGGTTCATCCCCACATTGAGTTTCAGGCTGTTGTCAGTGCTACAGTGCTGGATTTGACAGCTTGGATGCTAGATGTACGCAGGCCTTTTTTGATGTTTCATCTGCTGTGTTGGGAACCATTTGTTTTGCTTCAACTGGATGTGAAATATAACCACTGGGGACTGATAGGATTTACTTAATGGCAATTCTATCAACATCAGCCCTGAGGCTTGCTGTTCTTAGAGCTGTTCTACGTAGCCGCTGCACTGTAATTAACTTTCCATGAAAAAAACTTCAGGAATTCCTGATCTAGGACCTCACTGTGCCAGGAGTCGTCCGCAGCCCAGTTTAGTTAGAGAATAAGTCTGCAGACAGAAAGCCACAGCATGCCTTTCTTTTTTTAAGATCTGCTATTAAGAAAATCAGTTTTAGTAGGCAGAGCACATTAAGCTGTCATATAGTTAAGGGAATAAACTGTAAAAAACTTTTATCACATTGGAGGGCAAAAGGAGGTATTGCTTCAGCTTCCTGAAGTGGTGTTTTATCCAGCTTCCCGAGTAAAACAATTCTATTTTTATGGTATAATTTTCCTACATTTAAATATTGTGTGGATGTATTTTAAAATGTTTGATCACGTTACGATCGTGTGTAATGATTAGATACTGATGAATATGAAAGAGGTGCAGCATTCAAGTCATCGTAAATTTGCCAGGTAGCGTTACTCGTCTGCATATTGCCTTATCAAATAAGAAAATATTGTTTCTCAAGCACATTGTACTTACCATCTTGAAACAGAATTATGTTTCTGTTAAAATAACATTCGCTCAGAACTCCCAAGCAAAGGAGAAGTTTAGTATTACTGATAAGATCGACGGTAAACTTTTACTTAGTTCATTTAACACCTGCTTTGGTCTCCATTCTCTGGTGCATGAGCATTGCATTATCTGTTATTTTGAAATAGCTGTGTTCAGAAAGGTGCTCAACTCTTGTGTTCTGGCGTCTGTTACCAGAAATTATTTTTCCTTGAAATCTAAACCCTGTCTTTGAGTTGATGTACCTTTTTAATCTCAAGCAGAGTTGAGTTCTGGGTTTATCTTTTTAATTTATGCAACCTTGATAAAAGCAGCCAGGTTATGTTGGAGTCAATTTGATGGTAATAAATTATTTCTGTTCTTCCTTAAGCCACAGTGAAAATGAAATAAGCTAAATTTACTGTCTGCTCTTCATGACTTTTTGTCCAGTGCAGAAGAAAGTTAAGCTATTTTGACCTTTCTCTGACATGTGTAGTCACTGAAGATGAGGGCAGAGAAAGGCTTTGTAAAAATAAATGAAGTCGATATTGGTCTTTCTAAATTGTTATTAATGCCCTCCAGTATGCTCCAATTAAAGTCGTAGCCTGTGAAGGCAAATGCAGGCAATCTCAGCTCCTTTTTCGGCGTTCTTTGGTTTCAAGTTTTTATTCCTATCTTTGAAGCGCTCTGTTACAGAGGTTTTGAGGCAGTGGCTCTTAGCGGGTGCCGTGCATCTTATGGTGAGCTTTGTATTGCACTTCACCTAGAATATGCTTGCACTGCCAGAAAATCACCAAATCGGAAGGGCTGGCTGAAATCAGGAGCACTGGGGTCTTGGGCATACCCCTGCCAGCGATAAACATACATGGATCAAAAGAAGGCTTGCAGTAAACCGGAGGGTTTCAAATGTTAACACTGTGTGTATACCTTTGCAAATACAGTTGCGTACCTTTTTGTGAGAGGATCATAATTCTTTGTGAAAGTGGAGAGAAATGGTGTCTCCTGTAAACATTACTAGGCATAATACTGCTGAGATTTAAATAAAAATAAAAAAAAGCCCCAAAACCTCACCCAGACCCACTTGCTGATTCAATGGATGTACCAGTTTGTTTTACAGTGTATTTGCGAATGGCAAGGGAGGCTGGGGAGAGCATCAGTTGCCAGCCCTCCTCTGTGTTTAGGTTGTGCTGTCCTGGTCTTTATCGCAGTAAGGGCTGGGAACTCGTTCTCCCAAAGGGGTCTTGTGGAGGAGATGGTGATATGACAGCTCACGGTGCTGGGCACTGTTTCATTAACTCATCACAGGGGTCTGCATGGAAACTGAAGCCTGCTGCTGGCAGGTACCTAAAAGTTGTGTACTGTTTCTGTGCTAATGCAGGTGCATCAAATGGATTGTGCATTTGTGTTGTCCATTGCAGCTGTAACTTATGAAGTGAAAACTTGAGTGGGTGTTAAACTATGCACAAAAACTCATAGTGCGCGTGCTGCTACTGTGTAGCGTTCCTGTTGTATTTGAAGAACTGAGATGTGTGCTTTTAAATTGGTTGTGTTTTCTCCTGAGATGGCAGTTACGGGGATGCTTTAATGTTTGCATGACAAAATGTTGTGTGGTACCAGAGGATATTGTATTCTCAGTCCATGTCATTTCAGGTCTAGCAGAACTCCTATCCACTTATGCTTTGGTACATTCCTGCTTCTCCACTATATATTTTCTAGACAGCTGTGCTTGCACTGGCTGACTTATCTAAAAAGTGATTATACTGGTATCTTTATTTGCTCTGCGCTCTACTGATATCAGCCTTCAGCCAGCGTGCTCTGTTTCCAGCATCAGGATGGGCAAAGTGGATACGGCAAAATGAGCTGTTGCTCAATTCCTTGCTTATGGATGGGTCAGTCTTGGATACTGAGAACCTGAACAGCATAACTCAGTGGTGAACTCGAATCGCGGTTAGTTGTTTCAGGCATAGATTCCAGGAAATTGAAACCAGCCCTGACTTTGCCTGGTAGAAGAATTTCAAAACTTAGGTAATGTGACTCAAAGGAAAGGCTTTTCTGGGTGCACTTTTCTAGAAAGTTACATACATTTATCTAGCATGCTGTCTCTTGCATTTAAAATGAGTGGCAGTTTATGGGAAGTGCCATCTGAAAAATGCAAGGGGTTTGCTTTCTCACAGTCTATAAAAGAAAGATTCACTTTGTTGTTTCTGCACCAGAAATGGCAAGATTCTGTAATGCAGTTTAGGATGTATGCCGTTGCAGGTTTTCATCTTGGTTTACTCTGAAAAGAGCTCATATCTTCAGAGATACACATGTTGTAGTTTGAAAACTGCTACTGCTGTAGATGAGTAGAACCAAATTCTTAATTACATTGCTATGAAAAATGGGGCTGTACAGAAACACTCTGCATCCCTTAAAAAAAAATATTAATGTTGGTGCAATGGTATTGATATTGGACATCGGACGATATGAAATTATAGTCAGAGTTTGAGAAGAGTATACCCTGCCTACTTAAAACTTCCTCCCCTCTGTTTTTGGGTGGCTGGATGTGCCAGCCTAGACTAAAACAGGTCGAGGGAGCAGCAGCGTAGCCAGCTTTTGAAAGTTAGGCCTTTCAGCTGCACGCTTAAACTAATGAATATAACTCTACATTTTATTAGTGTGTAGTATTTACTAAGACTTCTGATCTTCAGGATTTTAAATGCTTCTGCATATTGCTTAAAAGGATGTGAAAAAACCGTCTTGCTAAAGCAGTAGCTATGTTTTAAGGTTGGATAGGTATTTAGCTTATTGGGACCTCTTGGAATGAATGCTGTTAAATGAACTTTGCTATGTGTAGCAGTGAAGAGAATTTTCTGAATTTTATTAATACTGAAGGATTTTTATGCAAAAAGTACATACATATTTTTATATGTGTATTATATATATGGCTGTAGACATGTCCAGTAAAAATGGGCAATTTTATTAAACCACGAATTTAAGGGAGTGGTAGAATGGTTGCCTGGGGCTTCAGTATGATTTTTCAGTGCTCTGGATGGTTAATACAGAATAGCCTAACTGCTAGGACAGAGAAGCCCAGAATAATTTTCCTTGTCCCAGTTAAGTCAAGAACTATTAGAGCAGTGGAAATAAGGTTTCAACAAGAGGGGAAAAAAGAGTGAGGGAAGTGTCAGCTCTCACTCTTGCTGGTGAGAGGGGAGAGTACACAAATGTACCAGGAGTTAGAACGGAAGAAGGGTAAGTAGCAGTTACCAGTGGAAACAGAAAATAGGCTAATGTTGCCAAAGCATGTAAGTGGATTAGGAATGATATTCTCTTCCTGGTGATTTTTTTTTTTTAATGAAAAAAAAAAAAAAAGGCAAACTGTATGAGTGCAGTAAGACGTGCAGGTCAAAGGAATATGTGATTTTCTTTGACCTGCATGTTTGTTGGGAAAGGATTATTCTCTGTTATCAAGCCTGATGCTCGAGCATTACGAGTCATTTCTCTCCAATCTAGTACCACCAAATTGTGCGACACTGGCTGCCCAGGAGACCTGCCATCATCTGATGGCTTTGCTTCCCCTGGTGCTGGGAGCAGGGAAGGCACAGCAGCTAAGAAACTCTAGTAAACCCCTTTCACTGTCTAGCTGATACTTAAACATTTGGAGGAGTGACATCAAATACTTTTTAAATGTACCTTTCTCACCTTTTTTTCCTAAGGTATTATATTTTTCTCCCGTCATGTCTTGAGATATTTGATTGCAACACTGCAGTAGAAGTAACATTTCTGAGCAGCATATTCAAGGGCCAGGAGCCTGAAAGGTGGGCTTGTATGAGTGGTGTCTTTAACTTTCTCATTGCAACAAGCTGTGGTGATTTGCTGGGAATTATTCAGTAGGCAGAATTTCTAGTCTCTTTTTGAAGTGCAAGTGTAACAAGACAACTGGAAGGAATGAAAGGATTTAATATAGAAGGCCAGGTATTAGTCAACAGGCCTGTATGTGGCTGCATGTGCAAAGGCTTTTTGCTTAGTAGCCACGACCCGTAACATTTGTGCTTCACGGCTGGTGGCTTTCTAGTCCAAGTTGACAATAAATAGACTACCTGTTAGGAGCAATGGGGCTCTTCGCTAAAGGAAAAGATGTTCTGGTCTACTCTTCTTTGCAAGGAACTCAGCATTGTGCTTGAGGATTTATCTTCAGGAATAATTTCTGATAGTGGTGTATCTTCATTCTCCTATCAGCAGTCTAGCTGATATTTGAAGCTATGAACTTGAAAAAAATGGATAACCGTGGGTAATCATGGCTAACTCTTGTCTCTTACTCAGGCAGACTGTTGGTGTGTGAGGACCTTCACAAAAAGGGTCGAGGAACCCATCTGCCGTCTTCAGAAACCACCGTACCACATTCCATTGTTTGGTGATTCCCTTTGACAAATGGGTTTTGGGCGTAATAGTCTTGAGCAACTCATTTGCTTGTGCTGTCCTACCCTTAGCCCATTGTAGGGATCATCTCTCATGCTCTTACCGGAACAAGAGGATGCACCAGTGTGTTTAGGCTTGCAGGAGGTATTGCAGGGCCTAGGGAACAGACTTCCACTGCCTGCGTTTCCTTGTTCTGAACTGCTGACCTGTCTGGAGCATGCGAAACTGTTCTCACACTTGGGTAAAGATACAGCCCCCTCTCTCACTTTCCTTGGTCTATGTTTTTCAACATCAGAGTTAGTTTCTGTGGTTCTCGGATTAAAATACATATTGAGATTCACTATCCGTTCAACACATTTGCTTTTGAACTGTTCAGAGCAATGAGGCTATTTGTGTAATGCCTCCCAATGAAGCACGTGGGAAGGAAGAAGTTTGATCAACCTGTTTCTTATACAGAGGAAGATACAAGGCAAACCCAAAGGGGAGGCAAAAGTGAGCATAGTGTTCTTTACTTCCCAGGAAGCTCTTCTAATGTGCTAAAGAAAATTGTCCTTCATGTAGTCTCAGATGATTATATTCACAAAAGCCAACCTAGAAAAATCATACCTGTATTAGGCCCTAACCATCTACAGTCAGTGTCTTATTTTGTGCCCTTATCTTGATTACCTTTTTTACCTTGGGCACTCGGCAGGAGAAAAAAAGCCACATCATTCTGATTGCTTCATGTTTCCAAGATGTTTTTTGAGAGAAAATTTTTCCTGAGCTTTGTTCAACCTCTGAAGTAGAATTTGGTCTTTCTGGGAATCATGTGAGATCAAGTAATTGCCTGGAGCAAGAGAATAAGTACTGAAGCTGCAATAGCAAAGACCTTGATATCAAAGGCCACCTGCTATTGCTCTCCATCTCTTCGGCCTTAAAGTTTACCATATTATAAATTCAGCTTGGTATCTTCCTATATAATGGCTATCAGTTCTTCAGCAGATGAACAGGACAGTTTCTCAAGGATTACTGCGTATTTATATCCCAGCCAGAAATCTCCTTCTGCAGAAACCTCATTGTAGCCTTCTCAAGGCATACCGAGTGGTCTTTTGGCCTTCTTTCTGGATGCTCCTTTTACTATTTTCTTGGTCAACAAATCCATGTCAGCACGTAGCTTTGACACTCAGGTTTGCAACCCAATTTATGCAGTTACTTGGCAGGAGTAGAAAAAATGTCCCGCGATAGAACTTGAATAGGCTTTTTCACAAGAATTGCTTTATATTGATGAATTCGTATGAAGAATTTCTTATGAAAAACTTAAATGATCTGCTGAACACTTTCTGGTTGAAGAAAATGTGGAAAAATGTCTGACAGTCTATATTGATGTGTCTGGACTTGACACACACCCAGAGCATTGCTTCACCTGTATTTTCTGTGTATTTTATTAACTGTGCTCAGTCAGAAGTACCTTCCTAGCAAGCTGGGGTTTTATTTATGGAGTGAACTTTACCAGTGTTGTAAAACTGATAGAAAAATCTTGACTAGGATCACTGTCCATGTGCAGGTCTGCAGGCCTGTGATTTACCTCTCATGTTTTGGTCACGTACCCGTATGTGGTATTTCCTCACTCTTGAATCTGCGATATAAAGGACAGGGCACCTTTTCTGTCATTTTGCTTTTAAGTAGCTGTAATGGTTGAGTATAGCTTTTCTAAAATATTTTTTTTGCTTTCAGCCTATTTTCTTTGGCCTAAACACAAACACAGTGGCCCCTTCAAGGTTATGTAGGTTCAGGTATTGCTGTATATGCAAGGTGCAATAATTTTTTTGTTTGTTATGTTTTGTCTGCTGTTTGGCACAAGAGAGACACCCCTGGCCCCCAACTGCTGCCAACAATTAAAGACAGTTACCAGTCCCCAGCGGGAATAAATGTTTCCAGCCAATATTTACATCCGGTTCTGTCCTGGAAGAATGGAGCTACTGCTGCTATTGTCAGCTGGAGATGTAGGGAGGCTTCATTTTGGCTCGTCAGTGAGAAATAAGATGTAAAATACAGCTCTGGTGGTGGTAGCCTTACTGGTTGCCCAAGAAGCACTGCAGAAGGTTTTGAATAGCTATAGCTCAAACTTCTTAATGTATCTGCCCTTTCTTCTGTGGCAGAGCGTCCTGACCTGGGGAATAACCATGGTCACCTTGGTCCTAGTAAGGAGGGATCCTCCCTGTAGCTCAATGTCACGAGGTGTGACTAAGGCTGACTCTCCTGGAGGTGTTCTGTGGGTCTGTCCATGAACTTCTTCCTTGGAGGGTTCTTCCTTCTGCAGCCTTTGTATGAGGGCGAAGTCATCAACCAGTGTTTGATAAGATACGGGACAACTTTCACATACTCAGTATCTTGTATTCGGAGTAAGAGAGAGTTTCTCATAAGAAAAAATAGCATGATTGTGTCACAGGAGATGCAATTACAGTAGAATCGTATTGTAATGTGTCAGTGTAAATATTTAATGTTTTCTGTCATTTGAGTAGCATGGCACACGAGCATTTTGGTTGTCATCTTTATCTTTTTAGTATTGAATTTGGCCTCTTTCTCCAGAGGCCTGCAAAGGTTGCCATTCTGCAAGGAGAAGTGCCATGTGACATTGGCTTTTGGGAAGCTGAAAATTCAGAGCAGCCAGCAGTGAGCACTGAGGTCCTGCTTTATCACTGGTGACACGTTCCTACTTGAGGTGTGTGTAGAAGAGCCCAAGGTGCTGTCTTGGCTTTGCAAGTTGGTTGCCAGCAGCTAATTGCAGTGAAAACGAGGTTTCTGATGTGGGTGTACTTGCAACATTTCATTGTGTCCTTGTAGGTTAATTGAGGCTGTGCTGTGGCTTTCTGTTTCTTCTTCATTTTTTTTTTCACTGCCTCAGGAGAGAAGAAAACTATTTGCTGGAACTGCTTCTGAAACTCATGGTTGCTTTCTAAAATATACTCCCAACCTTGAGGAGAGTGCAAAATATGAGAATACCAGTGTACATGTGTGTTCAGCCATATGAGGCTCTCATAGCGGGAGTGAGGAAAGCTAAGCAAAGGACCTTCCTGCTCTTATTCGATACTTGTCCATTCAGTGCTTGGGATAAGTGACATAATTCTAATAAAATACGGTTATGCTGCTGGGGTGAAATCTGGGTCTAATTAAAGATTTGCCTTTGATTTTAGTGAAGCCACATTTCTCTTTGGGATTGGAGACAAGGAGGAGATGGCAGAGGAGGGATAGGTAGTTGTATGAATTTCAGCAAGTGGACATACAAACAGGAAAAAGAATTAAGTTTGAGATGAGGAAGATATAAACAGGGAAAGAAAATAGGCTCCTCTCTGAATGCGGAGGGGAAAGAAGCAGATAATGGTGATCAGGGGCCAGTCTGGGGGAGGTAAAGAGCAGGAAAGGGCAGAACAATGGAGGTGGAGATCTCATAGGGGTCACAGATTACATTAATTTATTTTTTAGGATCTTCTTGCATTTTAGGCAGGAAGAAACACTAATTAGCAACTTTTCTCCCCTCACAAATTTATTTAACCAGTCTGAGCTCGCTGTTTAGAGCGGGATGGGAATAACTCATGGAAATGATGGGGAAAGGGTGATCTTTACCGATGGGTTTTATTTGCAAGGCAAATGGCACAGAGAGAAAATCATCTCTTCTTTTAGGGGAAGCGTTGCAAGAGGAACAGTTCCAGGTGGGTCCCTTTTCTGCGCCCAGGGCTCTGTGGATTCATTTTCTTCAGTATTTCCACATCCACCTTCACTCTCTGGTTCTACAGTTTCACAGTTTTCTTAGCAGGCAGCCTGCTGCCTTTAATCAGAGGTTTGCAGCACTTATGTTTTCTTAGGTGAGGTGCAGTAGCTCTTGTTCTCAGGTGATGTGATCCCCAGCATTATGCCAACTGTCAAAGCTGTGAAACTGAGGTATGTACTTCAGAGCTCTGTGTGTGTTGCTAGCCCTTGTGCAGTAGTGAAGGGAGAGAGCCGAGTAGGTTGCTGGCTTGTGCGTGCTGAATCTGTAGTGCCAGGTATAGAGATCTCCCTGTTCTTTTTCTCCCATTTTATTTTTATACTCATGTTTTCACTTTGTGTCATTTAGAAATCAAAGCAGGAGTGTGCAGTTCAGCAGCAATAGAACTGTGCTTACTATGAATCTGCTGCTTTGCTCAAGTTAAACATTTATAGGGCCAGCGACTCCTCACTGCTCCATCTCAAGTCTTTCAACCTCCTACAGTGTGAGGATTTTTTTCTTTGCACTTTGACACAGCTCCTGCAAGAAATACAGCAAAATTATCCTCCACTGGACTCTCTCCCCTCCAGCCCATCTTTCCTTTGTGTCCAGTTTGTTTTTCCCTTAAACATAGCTTGTGGGGAGCAGCTGTCAGTGTAAGTAATGCTTAATATTCCCTGTGAGTTGGAAGCTTTCATCCCAGTCTGAGGGGCAGAGACCTCGCCTCAGTTATTTGTACCTTTTTCTGTTTTTAGTGGGCTATACTGAGGTGGTATAATTGCGTGGGAGCTCTCCTTATTCCTCAAACCAGGTAACACAGTGCTGCAGCATATTACCTACTGATGCTGTGAGCTGTGGTGACTGGCTTGGTTTTTGTGGTGAGCAGTCAGGTACCTTCAAAGGCCTGGATCTTCTCTGCAAGCTCTTCTGTGGCCTGAAGCCTGCAGTGAAACCTGGCCAGTGGTTCTGTTTCTTGGGCACGCTGGGAGCGAAGATAACTTGCAGAAGAGAGGGTTGTTTCTGAGCCTGGTCAGAGACTTTTACAGGACCTAAGGGACGTTGCAAATGCTCAGTCTTCCCTGCAGGAGCATGGTCTACTTCTTTGGTTTAACTTTTTTAGCTTAAAATAGTGCTGCATGGATGCTAAAAGCCCATGCTGCTAAAATAGATCAAGTAGAACAAACACTTCACTGATGACTCCTCCTCAGGAGAGGAGAGAGAGAAGGTAACAATGAACAGATGGCAGGTATTAGTCATATCACCTAATATATCTGAAGACCTCAGACACTATCGGCCCAAAGGCAGTGGAGGAACCTGGAGGGAATGAGTCCTCCTAACAAACCAGACTGGGTATTAGAGTTGCACACGATACAGATAGAGGGGACCTGAGAAAATGAGGGGACTTGCAGCCAAATGAGCTAAACCAAGAAGAGTGTGCTCGTAGAGGCTCACAAAGTCCTGGCCAGATCCTGAGACTACTTTTACCTGCCCAGTTTGCAAAGCTATCCCCCTTTTTGATGTGCCCCTCAGCATCGTTCCTTGGAGCTCCCATGCTTATAACACACTTGCCCCTGCAGAAGGCCTAATACAGGGGTCCAATACCTCAGAAATAAGTGAATTCTTCCAATTTCAGTATCAGCTTGAATGGTTTTATTCTAGCTTTTGCTGTAATGAATTCTGTAGAGAAGCTGCTTGATGTTTTCAGGTAGTATCTCAATTGCCAGTGTACACCTTGCAGTCTGATTCAGCTGGCTCAGCATCCCCTCTCTTCTCTAGGTCACTGGGATCTACACGTTGGCCCTGGCCCAGTTGGCAGTAAGCTCGTAGGAGAGGTGATGAGATGCTACTGCCTGCTGATTTGTTGGGAACACGTCGTGTAAATGAAATATAAAGTATGTACAGTCATTTGTACCTAAGTGGCTTCCAGCAAACTTGACATCACAGAGCAAGTAGGCCACTGAAGTACCTGTGGAGGCATCGTGGGAGAAGTGCATCGTTTCCAATTGCTTGCTCTGATTGCATTGTTCATATAATCATTTGCTTTAAAACCAGCCCGTCCAAAAGGCAGCATGGCTGTGGGCACACTAGAGGGTAGGAAGACAAGGGGCAAATGTGGGCTCTTTTGACTTCCCCGTGCTGATCTGCCCACAGAACAACTGTATCTTGATATTTTTTTTTCATTTGTTTTGGGTTTTTTTGCTTTAAATCTTCAGCAACAGAGGCTGAATGTTTGGTCTTCTCCCCCTCTTTCGTTTCCTCTTTTTGGCATTTGTTTTTGAAGAGAGCTGCTCTGCTGGAGGTACTCCCATCATTTTTCACACTTGTGCTCAGACCTCTGTGGAAGCCAAGCACCCTGTGGGCCACTGAATAACAAATACCATTTCGGTGGCACCTTGCGTCTTTGGGCTTCAGCCATCGCCAAACACCTAATGAATGTATGAAGTGAGTAAGGCACTTCTGCTAGGAACTCTGCTGATACATAAGAGGTTAAACTAAGCTCTGTTTATTAATGTTGATACTTTAAATTGTGCCAGAACACTTTGAAAATGTGACAGCGGACAGGGCAGCAGACAGTAAACACGGTTAGATGACAATACTGTTCAATATTTGCTGTTAATTGAGAGAGGCAGCAGCTGCTGGTATGCAGCTTCAGCCAGGATGAATTAGTAATGAGTCTGTAACTCTGTTTTTTTTCTGGTTTAAAGTTGCATCAGCCCTTTACAGTTCAGTAGCATGCTTGGGATAGAAATAAAAAGTCATAGCAGGCCCTAAATTGAAGATTTTATTTTGTTTTTGTTTGCCAGTTAGTTGTCATGGAGCTGTGGTGTCAGTGATAAATTTGTCAACAGTAGTAAAATTGCCTTGTATTTAAGGACCAAACTTGAAGATTTTGGGTTAGCTTTTCCATCCTGTGTGGCAGACAGTGGGAATGTAGCAGGCAAAGCAAGCTCCTTCTTTGAAAGAAAGCACTTTTGTTGCACATTTTCAGTTATGGTTTCTCAGAACGGGAGTTCTGGTTTAACTTTGCTGGCCTGCATGGCCGATCGTGGTGTATGAGAGAGGTCTGGCTGGAGGGCCCTGCGGCAGCAGGAGAGGGAACACTAATTCAACATTTTCCTTGTGCTTTCTCGGCACTTTTGCCATGCAAATGTGTTGAGTTTAATCTTTGAAAACTCGCTGATAAGCTCTTATCAGCCAACAGTTAAAATAACAACCCCTCCCACCTTGCTGAGTTGGGGTAGGAACTTCCCAAGGCTTCAAGGCCTGGGTACTGTACAGGAACAGCATTAATCCAGGCACAGCAGCTAGGCTGGGGACAAAGTTTACTCTCTGAAGAAATCAGCCACAGCTGCTACTTTCATGCCGTTTATGCAACTTTCCCTGTAAGTATTTATTTTGCACATTTTATTTTGAACTATAGATGTGATCGTGAGGGCGCAAAATCGTGTTACAGTGTTTAGCAGCATCTTGAACAGATCTTAAGTTGGGCAGAGGAAATTCTAGCTCAGTTACAAACAATGCTGACAGTCCTATTGATTTCAGGACAGCTTGGCTTTCACCACAAGTAGAAGAATTTCACAGCAAATAATGTTTTGTTTGTTCAGTTCTTTAAACAAAATCCATCTGCAGGGGTTAGTATTTGAATCCAAATACTCAGAATTCTGCTGGTATTTTGTTAGGATGAGAAATACTAGATTGAAAGAGTTCCTTGGGTCCATGACAATTATGTTAAAAAGGAAAAAAATCCAGTCATCAGGTATGTTTTATAACCCTGTTCCCAGTTTGTATGATTTCTGTATTATGTACGTTTGGTTTTTGTGTTTGTTCTATTCGCATTAAGGGTTTTTACCAAGTGGGTAAGTGTATTTATGCATTCTTAAGAGCTTAAATCTGCGATACACCGTGCTGTATTGGCTTGTAAATGCATAAAATGTTTCAGGTTGAACCTGGAAAGCAAGTGTTAAAAGCCAATAGAATACTATAAAAGGGGGCCGTAAATGGAAGTGCAGGAAGAGCTAAACTCATCTGGTGTAAAGTCCTTTGGACCCAGAAGTCCCTTCTCGTCTAGGGTACTGACTGTTCCTACCTTTGCTAGCAGTTATCAAATGGTGTTTTAAAATCTGTCCTTAGATGGCTGTATTTTTTCATGTGAAATTCAATAATTTATTCCAATGGCATTCTGCCAGCTTCAGGCATCTAGTGTCTCGTATTTTTTACGAGCATCTCTCCAATTTTATGTGCTGTTTTCTATAGATGTGAATTGTGTTTAGAACTATAGTGTAATCAAAAACAATCTTTGTGGTTTTGTGTGGTTTTGATTCTCTCAAGTCTGTATTATTGTTTCATCTGTAGTATCAACTTAAAATGTTTGGTTTTTTAAGCAAGAAAATAAACCTTGGTGTGTTTACATGCACCGTTCCTGTCTTAAAACAGTTGTAGAAATTGTAATTACTAGCTCTTTGGGCTTTTTTTCATTGATTTAATGGAACTACCATGTAATTTTCTTGTAAACAAAGGCAAATATTTACATTTTTAATATGTAAAAAACTATAAGCTCTAAAGTTTGTCTAATAAACCTGTTAGAATGTGTGTGTATTTACTGTGGTTTTTATCTTAAAGTATCCCTCCTTAGCTCTGTTGGAAGGAGCTATTCACTGCTTAATAAACATTACTCTCAGCAGAGTGCTAATTAGGAACTAAATGACATGCCTATGTGGTATGTTCCCTATTTCTAGAAGGATTTTTGCTAGGTGTTTGATGGGATCTGTAACAAGGTGTATACATGTTCATCTGCTTTGGAGTGATGGAATGTCTATGCTTCTAAGGAATTTGACTGCCACGTCTCACTCTTGCTTGTGCTGTGTCCCCATCTCGCTCTCAGGACATTTCCGTGTGGCCGCTGTACTGGTGCCAGTGAGTTGCTGACTGGGAACTTTTGTAAAACTACTTGGGCACCAGCTCCTACTAGAATAATGCTGGTATTGATGACCAGTTGTCATCAGCTTGAGGTAGTATATAGCAGAGCTCTGATGACTTACCTCATTTGGGGATTTTATTTTTCTCTGCAAACCCTTGAGTAAGACGGGACAGGTCCTCCATGAGGAGTGTTGCTGCTTGCTTCAATAACGTGATGTAAAAGCACAGCAAGAGGCTTTGGTGCACGGGTAGAATTACCTTCTGCTGCTGCTGGTGTAAGTGGATGAACAGATTTACTACAGTTGTGTGTCTGTCATTGCTGATACCGATGTATTGCCTCCAGGAAGGTGACTGACCTGGAAATCATTCTGTAGATAAATGGTTAATACAGGGTTGATACAGGGCGACAGTGCTTGCAAATTGGTACTTTCTTGGGCGAGAATATTGCTATATCATCATCCTGCTTTCTATTGCCCAAATACAGCCTCTGAATGTAGCCTAACCTTGACTTCACAAGCTTTCTTTATTGGGAATGTGGAATTTCCTTTCCTCTTTTTGTGGCAAATTAGAGAAGATAAGGAGCGAACTAATACAGAGCTAAAATGAAATGAGAGTGGTGACAAGACTTAAAGTGCTGTTGGTGAAAGACCAGCAAATGTGTGCTGAGCTGAGCTATCAGTGCTGGGAATTTGTTTTGCAGGACTTGTTTTTGTCACTCCTTGGTCAGTAGTTTTTAAGGTGTATTCAGTAGAAATTACTTGGCTTCTATAACTGTCAACCGTTTTTCTCAAATACAAAAACTTTCAGGTTTGTTTGCTTAACATAGTCTAACTGCTATTCTCTTAAATTGTATTTATAATTGTAATGACCAATTCACAACCGTCCTTTTGAGATTGTTTTTCTGATGTTACCATTGAAAGCAACGGTTTCAGAATATGTGACCACCAGTAATTAAAAGTGTGAGAATAAGAGAATAGCAGAAAGTGTTGTGAAAAGTGTGGGGTGAATTGCTCTGTGGGAGGGACCCCTAGAAAACAAACAGCTCCCACTGATAGTCATCATCGTCTCCTGTACAAGAGTGAAGATGGCACCTTCTTTCTCACTAAGGATTGTTGTTATAGATCTCATTATTGTCTTTCCTACATAATTTTTTAACTAATCCTGACAGTTAATCTTGGGTTAAATTGAAGTATGCAGTTTTGATGTGGGAGGGGAATATGTGATGCTTACTCCTACTTCTGCAAAACATCAGGAATATGCTGAACTTCCAGACTTTGGGAGTGGTCTTGATACCAGCTGAGTGACGTGTGGTGCATAACATGAGGCAGACGGTGCCTCTGGCTTTGCAAGGCCAGCTAGCTTTTCTTGCCTAGTCTTTAATTCTGGCAAGATGGTTGTGCTGGTATTACTGAATCCCTTCTTCAGTGTTGTAGTAGCCTTGTTGTGTCTGTGACGATTAAGGTTATAAGGAAAACAATGTTTCCAGGTAGGACTGTAATAACTTATGGTTCTCCTAAAATTAGTGTAAAATTACGAAAACAAATAACTTTGAGTTCAGGTATAAAATTAAGTGAAAAAAGTCATTAATAGATTATCTTGAAGTACGTTACTTTAAAATCTAATCCTATCCTGAATGATGTAATTTTGCAATATGGAAAGCTATGAGCTCTTTTACTGGAGCTGCTTGCTTAATTTAGATTAAAATTGTACCGTAAAAGGATTATAGTGTGTATGCCTGTGCTAAGAAAGGATGTACTAAATATGTTGAGGTCTTTTTCTACTCCTAGCTTCTTTTTGAAAGTGCGTACTCAATGTTGGATGTTTTCTGCTGATTTTAAATGTGCAATGTAACATCAGGATGTGCTAATGGGATGTTTTGGATGGATCGCAGGAGCATTTATTTGAATACATTTTTGTTTGACAGGATTCTGAGTTTTCTTACTCTTCTTTCTAGAGAGAAGAATTCAGTGCTGGACTGTCCTAAATGTTACTCATGGTGCAACTCCAGAGCAGAGCTTGGTTTATCTGACGTGAAGAGGAGGCACATGTGCGGGAAGCCAAGAGGACATGGGCTTTCAGTGCATCTGGAAAAATGATCAGGTATCAGCAGCTGTTGACGTTTAAACTGTTGTAACTAGTCAGAAACTTGAGAAGACGTGAAACAGTAAAGTGCTCGCTCCAGCAGTTGTCCTTAAATTTTAGGTGTGCTTTCCTTTCAGTGTCAGGAATGACCTTCTTGTTTTATGTTGTGTCCACAGCCCTTTCACTGCTGAACTTGCTCACTTGCAGGAGCTCAGTTGCAGACACCTAACAGGATCCAGTTCAGAGGGGAGTCAACAGGAAGGGACGAGTGCCAAAGGGCTGTTTGCATTGACTGAGTTGAAGTTAATCTTACAATGTTTAGATTTTTCAAATATAACTTGAACTCTGAAAGTGTGAAGAACTTTGAATCTGTTAATTTAGGTTTATTGATTTTGTGAGGGGTTAACTTTGATATGTTATTTTTCTATTGTTGTAAGTACTTTTTTATTGTTCTTATTCTGGTGATTGGCTGGAGAATGCAGAATTCCTCACAGGAATCCGGGCTGTTGTAGCTGGAGTAGAGACACTGTCAAAGTTCCAGGAAAATGCGGAGTTGCGGTTCATTTTGAAATCTGAGCAGGTTACTGTAAGAACTATATGTTTTTAGCTATTTGTTTGGCTTCAAGCAGCTGTTCATCATTTCTAAACTAAAATCAGATGTCTCAAGTAGAGTCAAACTTTACTATTGGAGGTAATTGCTCTGCATAGGTACTTGGATTAGTGATTGTTGCTGATTCTGCTTCTGATGTCTGCTGCCATAGGTAGTGCAGAGCTTGTGCATCTCTGGCATCCTGCCTCCGATGCTTCCCTTTGGCAAGTATCAGCCATGAGCAGGGACTTGCTTTAGCAAGTTTACAGCCGGTTTTGTTATAGTGAAAGGGGGATTCATTAAAAAGTAGCTTGGCACTTCTGCGGTAGACAGCATTTGTTTGTCTTGTACTTCTGTTCACAGTTGTGCTGCCTGTCTTTGAGAAGACAGAGCCTGCATCCTGGAGGAGGTGTGGGCTGTCTGGGAACAGCTGGGTTCAGCTCAGGGAGAGAAGCTTTGGGAGGCTGAGCAGGCCAGGGGAGGAGGAAGGAGTGAGAGATGCAGTAGGCAGCCAGGAGCCTGCAGCTTGCGTGGGGAGACTAAGGTAACACTGAGAAGCAGACAGTCCTCAGTGGAGATGAGAAACTTCCCTAGGGACCAGACAGCGCTGGGCAGAGAGTCTGCTGCAGTGTGGGCATCGAGAGCTAACTGGAAGCGTGGAAACAAGGCACAGCAGGCAGGGAGGGTCGTGTATAAATCCTTCCTATTTCTAGTCTGACTGACCTCGTCTCTCTGAGTTTCCCTTACTGAAAGCTTTCTAGTTCATATCCCAAGAAAACTTCTTGTTTTTCTTCAGGGAGCTCCCTGTGAGGCAAAGTTCTCTGCATATTTGGCAAAGAGCTTTGACTGACAAGGAGTCCAGTCTCAGGCAGGTTGATCCTGTTGACAAATTCCAGTTTCATTTTCTGAGGAGTGGCCAGCTGTGTAAGAACACCTTTGGACATTTTAGAGAGACCACTTAGGACACAGGGTTAGGAGCTTTAAGATGGCTTTTGGTCTTCAAGTGTACTCTTCTTCCTCTCTGCCCTCAGAGTCAGTCTTTATGGTCTGTTGTCACTTTCGAAACATGACGTAAATGGCAGGAGGTTTCTTTCTTTCTGACTCGTATTCTGTAATCTTCTAAGGCATCTGTGAGTTTGTGATATTTTTTTTTAATGTATATTGCTTTTGATGTTAGCATGATACTTAATGTGGTTTGGATATTGCTATTCCTAAGAATATATCATTTGTTGCATCTGTGTCATATTTGCAGTTTTTTAGTTTAACTATACCTATTTTATTTATTAAAAATTAAATGGTAAAACTCGTATGTTACTAAACGTGCATATATCTGTGTGAAGAACTGAAAAGGAGCAAATTGTACAAAAATTCTGTAGTCTTTTTGGGAAATAAGTTTAGGGTAACGTTTTAAAAAAATGTTTCTTGTTTTCTTTATAGATGCTAGCTGAAAGATCACTTATTCTTGTCTCTTTAACTGTAAAATTATCTAAAGTTTTCTTCAGTTAGTGAACATATATATCCATAATGAAAGAAAACATTTAATTGCTTCACTCAAGGAGACTGAAAGTGGTTTTTTTCTATACATTTTCTTTACATTTGTATGATATTTGTCATAAGGAGATACTTCATGCAGAGAAAACTACAGATATATAAGTTTTAGGAGATGCCTGAGCCACCTCTTGAGTGGGATTGCATGTGAGATGGAGCTACATTTTGGGATTCATTTCTTAATATAAAAGCTGTCAATTTTTACCCGAGAAGTGGGTGCTGTAGAGGCAGAGATTCCGTATATTTAGACTCTAGCTGTCTCTCGTTATGAGTTATAATTAAGGTGAAGTATTTTGGTGAAGAATTAAATTCTCCCTTGATTTGAACCTGGTTTCATCTCAATGAAAGCAATTAGTTGCATGAACTACCCTGTCCTTGCTTCATCAACAGCAATTCATCGGTTGCTTCTTATTTATCTTATTTTTCCCAGTTAATAGACCAGACAGTCTATATTGGAGTGCTATATGCATAGTGGTGGCTTAGGGACAGAAAGTACGTCTCGTAAGGGGGACTATGATATTTAGTAAATGGCATGTAAGGGGAGAGCAAGTGAACCAGGCAAGCTTCTAATCGTGTAGTCCAGTATATTATATGTTTTGTGAAAAGCACACAAGCACTTTCTGTAAACCTTTGCTTACTAATAAAGGGGAGACTGTAGTTTGAGCAGGCTCACATTGCACTGCTTGAAGGGAAATGCAGTCACCTTTTTCACTCTGCTTATAAAGAACCGTAGGTTATAAAACACTGTTGTGAAAGAATTGTCCTGGAAGGTCCCAGGGTTAATGCTTCAGCTGACACGTCTTTGAACATGACTTTCATTCTTTCTCTCTTAGCCATGACTTGAATTTACTACTGTGGTGCTTATTTTCCCTGGATGGGCAAATCTTGTGCGATACAAAACTGATGGTTCGACTGCTTTGGAGTATTAGGACATTGGCTAACACTTATGTACCCTTTTGGTGAAGGCTGTTTAATTTTTGGTTGTCCCTTAAGGACAGCTCCATGATTTAATTCAGAAAGCAAGTATTTGGTTTGCCATACAGCATCTCCTGCGAATGTCCTGCTTTGGGGTGCCTTCTACGTTGTACTGCATTGTCCAACATCGTGCTTGAAAACAAGGATCAAAATCACCTCTGGCAAATTTAATGCTCTCAATCTGAATATTCTGGACCAAAAATCTCTTAATCATGATTGTAACTATTTAAAGTGCTGCCATAACTTTTCATGAAGTGAGTAATTCCGTGTCGTGATACCTCAGACAGATCAAGAGGACTCTAATAGGGTCTGCATTTAGCAGCGGGGGAACAGTAGTCTCTTGGGAGAAAGTGGGAAAAAAAAAGCAGTAAGCTCTGAAGCAAAAGCTGCTAGCTTCATGAGTGATGCTAGTCTGGGAGGAAGATGCTGAACAGGTTTTATTTGTCTTGAGAATATTTACATAGGGTTGATCCACTGTTCTTGAAGCAACTTTATCACAGTACTACAGAGAAAACTTAGTACTAAATATAGTGCCTTATTCTCTAACTTAAGTGCTTGAATTCTGCTGTCTTAATGGGCTTTCAGCAGTTTTTGTAGGTTTTTTTGGTAGAAATCTGAATATTATTCCTCAGAGAGGTTGTATAACAGTAGCAAGGATGGAAAGATTTAATTTGTCAAGACCTTGCACTGCAAAAGATCAGATTAATTTTTTAGCTTCTGGTCTTGCTGCAAAGCTTTCAGTACTTTGATGTTTTCATAGGAGAAGAGGCCTGAAAGGTTCCAAAAGATTGTCTTGACCCTTTGCATCAAAGCATTGTTACTATTGCTGGACAATTCTTGTGAGATGATTTAATTTTTTTTTCCTTTACCTCCTAATACAGGAGGCAACATGACTTCCATAGGCTGCTGCTTCACTGGTTTACCATTTAGAAAAGTTCTAATGGCCTAAGTAAATTTTTCTTGTTTCAGTTTGAGTCCATTACTTTTTCTTCTCACCATAGATGTGGAGGATAGGTTTCCTCTTTCTTTGCAGAAACTGTTTCTATATTTAATAGAAATATATCTCAACCCTAGCTTCTCTTTTACTCTGTTCAGATGGAGCAACCTCAATGAGTTAGCGCTCTCATCCTTCGTAGCTCACCGTATTAACTCTCTTTTCTTGTCGTTCTGTCATGCTTTCTCCCTTTCCTGAAAAGCCCGACCCAAAAGTGGACTGTACCAAAGGCTTTATCAAACTGAGTAAATCGTGAATTTGTGCTCCTGTCAATGGATAGAAGTTGCCTTGTTTGTGACAACTTGTTATTTATAATTTGTGCTCAGCCTGTGATCCTCTCAGTCCCAAATCCTCATCTACAAAACAGCTGCTCAGCACTTGTTTCTATATTTGTGCAGGTCATTTTTTTTTTTTTCCTCTGAACAAAACTTGACCTTGGGGAATTGTACAGCATTTTTTAATCGCTTCTCCAGTTTCATTAATTCGTCACCCCAATAGTTTCCCATTTATGCATGCCTTTTTGTGGGAATAACATCAATTATAGGACTTTTCTTTCCTCATTTACTGGGGCTTCATTGTCTGGTGTCTCATTTCTTTTGCAGGCTCCTAACCTGGGAGAGGAGAGGTGACTGTAGCTCAGTTGGCTTTAAAAGTGTCCCCTATAACTACTAATTATACATACTTATTTTTACTACTTCTGCAGTATTTCCCACTGCTGGCAGTTCTGTTAGAGTTAATTATTGTTATGGAAGACTTCATTTTGGCATGTTCTCTGGGAGGAGCATTATTTTGTGACTGTTTTCCTGAACAAATAGATCTGCTTGTCTCACAGGGCCTCTGCTAAGGTTTTCAGCCAATGATTTCTAGAGGAAAAAAAACAAGCACATAAACAGATTTTCATCTCTTCAGTTGTATTACCCTACTCCTGACTATTTGTATTTAGGTTGACTTCCTGATTGTTCATCCTCTCGTTGATAACTTTACAACCCATTGTCTGATTTCAACCACGTGTTGGAGACCGAGGTTTTAAGATAACGAAATTCCTACAGGTTTTGTACAAACAAATGGGCAATTTGGAAAGAGATAAACGTAAGTGTCCTCACACACCCCTGACCGAAGGAAAGGATGTGGCCTGGGTCCATGTAGTTTCAGATGGCAGAGTTCCCCCAAGGAGGAAGACGTCAGTTAGCAGCTTCCCCAGACTCAAGGGTGCATGTTCTGTTTCATGTGTCCTCTGCACTTCCTGACAGCTGGCCACGACGACGACTGTAAATCTGGGAAGACCATTGTTCACTTGCTGCATTAACTGCCTTTTTAGCAGCAAGGAAATGGGGTCTGATGTCTCTTAAGTAGCAGAGTTTTCTTTCCAGACAGAGTTCCAGAGCTTCTGAGGAGCTGGGCCCATCTTCCTTCAGGAATAAAAATCTGCGAAGTCTTTGGAACTTCCCCAGCCTCATCAGTGCATGTTCTTAAAGTTATAGTGGCATGCCTTATCCTAAAATGACACAGACTTTTGTTGTGGTAAGGAGCCTAAAAGGTAGGGCTCATCTGGAAAGAGTGGGCTTCCTGGGAAAACCACCCAGAAATGCCTTAAAAAAGGAATCCATACCAGCCTCAGGCTTAAACAAGGGAAGACATAATGCATTTTGTCTTATTGTAGAATGGCTTAGGTTGGAAGGGACCTTAAAGCCCACCCAGTGCCACCCCCTGCCCTGGGCAGGGACACCTCCCACCAGACCAGGTTGCTCCAAGCCCCGCCCAACCTGGCCTTGAACATCTCCAGGGATGGGTCAGCCACAGCTTCTCTGGGCAACCTGGGCCAGGGGCTCACCACCCTCACAGCAAAGAATTTGCTTCCTCAGATCTCATCTAAATCTACCCTTTTCCAGATTGAAGTCTTGTCATTGGCTTTTAGTGCCTTTTGTGTCTTTTTTTTTTTTAAGTTCCTGGAGTGTTGTTAAAGGCAATACAGGGTTAAAGGAAGTCATCATGTAATCTTATGTACTCCTACCCATCGTATCTTGCAGAGCACAGTCAGTCAAAAAAAAAAAAACAACTGGCAACTGTATGGAAGGTAGTTTTGCTGTAAGAGGCCTCACTTTGGTAACAGAAGTTGGTAGCACTTTCATTTGAAGATTATATGGTGGTGGTCCAAGTGTCCATGAGTTTGTTTGAATAGCTTTTGGGTAGACGATGATACAGGTAGCTTTCTGCTTTCATTTTTAAGCAGAGCTGAATGTCTCACTGTGGCTCACTAACGATGCTGTTTTGCAAGCAGAGGCAGCTCTGATGTTTCTGATCTGAGCCTTGTTCCAGGGATAGCCGTATTGCTTGTGTAGCAGCAACTTGGTCACCAGAATGTACACCCTAGCTTCGTCCTACCCCAAAGGCAACCCCTTTACCAGTGAGGGACTCACCTTCCAGCTATAGGCTCTGGGCCGTGGTGGCTCTGCAGCTGCCACAAGAGCAGTGAGGCAAGAGCGGAGTCTGAAATCACTGTGGCTCTCCCGCTGTAAACAGATTCCCTTTCAAAACAGGGCTTGTAATTAGGGCCCCTGACTCAAATTGCAGCTCACCTGTTCTCATGGCATTGTGCATGTCCCACTTTTGGGCTTTTTCTCTTTGAGTGACTTTTTTTCCTTTGGTCACGCTTCTCAGCTCCTAGCTCTTGGTGCTGGTCCTGTCAAATTGCAGTCCCTTTCACCTGCGTTTGCAGGGAGGACTTCTCAGAGTCTTGGATCTGAGGATATTCTGGTTAAAAGCCTGAAGACCTGATGGTTTGAGTATGATTTGCGTTCCTTCCTTCCTGTCACCCACTCCACTGCAGAAGATTAGGACATTCAGAAGAGGAATGCATGCCTAGAGGGTTGGAAGAGTCAATCGGAGACTTCACAGAATTTAGAACTTGACAAGAAAATGTCCCTCTAGCCATCTTATCTCTGCAAATATTTACCAAGGCTTTCTCCTGTTAGATAATCGCTTGCTGTTTCACTTCAGCTATTTATTCATCCAAGTAGGAAGTTTTCACAATGGAGTCCCTCTTGTACCTCCAAGTGTGTGCCGAGTAGGTTTATAAACAGCCTTATTGATGTAGAACTAGGAAATCAGCCTTTGAGTAACTTTCATCGCCTTTCTGATTTTGTGAGTGGAATATGCCACAAGAAGCGTAAGGCATTTGCTTTGCTTTTCTGCGTCCCTTTGTGTCCATTACTGGCCACCACCAGAGACAGCACACTGGGATGAACGGGCCTTTGCTTCTGTGCAGCAGAACCATCCTTTCCAGTCAAAGGTTGTAGAAGGATTTCTGCCCACGATCACCGTCGAGTTACCGAGGCCTATAAATAGCAAACATATCCTATTTTTTGTTAGTGGCATAATATTGTCAGTCTCAGTCTTCTGCAATTTTAGTAGTTTTCCAGTTTATTAAAATTGAAGGTTACAGGATTGGGGAACTCGTTAAATGATTATTTTAGGACTGGGCTCAAATTAATATGATGTGCCAACTTAAAATGTTATGCCTAGCAGATGCTGTATAACATTTCTATTAGTTACTAATTGGCTTGAAAGTGCTTAATTATCTTTTTCAAATATGGTTTGAACAGATATTTTTAAAATACTTCCAGCTTTCCTGTTTGCACCCATTACCACCAGTTTTGCCAGCTATGTCTCCTAGCGGTCTAGTTAGTTACTCATTTATCCTTTCAGAAATCCTGCTACCTATGAACTTCTTGCTAGCGCTTGTATGCTCCCTTATGAACTTTGTTTTTTTTAATATCTTATAACCTTGTTGTACTTTGTGCAATTTGTTTTTCTATTTTCACCTTAATACTGAAATAAAGTTATCTGTAGAATTGTGTTTGGGCATCATATACTTCACAGAGTTCCCTGCTTTTACCAGTGTTTTTACCTGAATGAGGAGGATCTAATGTTGATCAACTTAGTTACTCACCACTGATGCATTAAAAGCTATGTAATGTGTATTATTAAAATATGGAACTGGTTGCAACCATCCTGTTTTTTGATGCTGTTATTTGACTACCAACATAATCTTGTAACAGCCATCAATTTTAGGCCAATGATTGCTTTTTCGTTTTCATAATGAGTTAAGGTAGTTATCTCGCATTAAATTAAGGACCTTTGCGTTGGAAAATTCGAACCTGAGCAGTTGAGACATGGATGAAATTGAGTGTTAGTGTGTCAAACCAAGTCACCATGGAGAGGAAAAATGTTAAGTTGTATGTGCGAGCTCTTTTTCTCTACTGGAGTCTTCCTGGGGTTTTGCTCCCGCTTATTTTCCCTGCCGGGTGTGGGGTGGTTTTTTTTTTTNTCATTTCAATTAACCCTTGGAAACCTCTGAAAATTATTTTCCTTTCTATTTTTATTCTGACTTCTCTTGTTCTATACCAATATTTTTCCTTTTCTTCCACTTCTTGCGTGTGGTACTGGGCTCTCCCTTCTAGTTCCTGAATTTATCCCTTTTTGCTTTAGGGTAAGAGAGGAAATTACCGGTTTTTGTTTCTGTTTTGAAAATGCCAGGGAAATCTGGGAGCTGTTGGATTACGCCGTGTGGTGGTGAGGTCGGCTGTGGGGCTCTGGAGGGGATGGGAAGGCAGGGACTCAGAACAGGTCTAAGCACTAAGTACCCTGGTGCAGCTGGGGTTTGAAACGGTGGTACGAAGTGATCCCTTTGACGCAGAGCTGTCTCTCACCGAACCCCCACTCCTGCTTCTCCTTGTGGGTAGTAGTGGTTGTGCTGGCTGGGTAGAAATCTTATGTTTTGTGTTTTGCAACTTTTAGCTCTTAAAGAGTAGATACATCTTCAGCAAAAGCTAACTTGCAGTTTCTTTGATCTTGAAAGTAGGTAACAAGAAATCTGCATTAATTTTAATTTTCTCCAGCCAGCTTTATAAAGCTCAATTCGAAAACCAAAGTCCAAAATCAAAGCTCAATTTATTGTGGCCGCTGTTGAATTCAGAGCATACTAATACATTCCTATCATTAAAACTCTGATGGAATGACAGTATCTAACAATATGCTATGGTACAACTAAGAGACGAAGATGCGCTGAGAAGCAGATGTGGGAGTCCAGTGACTCCCAAACTGTGTCTTTCGGCATAACAGAACTGGAGAAGAGAAGAACTGGCTGTACTGCCCCTTCCTTGCTCCGTGTCAAAGATGCATGAAAAAGTAAACTACTGTCTTAATACATGCAAACACCTACCTGTCCCCTCAGATAAATGCATTTTTAGGTAGGCATTGTCTCTGTAGGTGTGGCTGTATTAGCCTCCAGGAAGGCTTTTGCCTCCTGCTCTTCTCCTCCCTCCACACAAGTGGTGCTGGTTCACATGATACCAAGTAGGACAAAATCCTTGCTTTCTAAACGCAGATCCACATTGTTGTTACATCCAGTCCTGGTTTATTTTGGGACGTTACCCAGTTTCCATAAGGAAAGGTGAGATTCTCTCAGACATTCTCTTAAGATGTGCCCTACCAGTTTTGGCACGTTCTATTTTGAGAGAATTGCTTCCTACTTGCTAGGAAAAGAGGTGGTGAAAATATGGAAATTCTGGCTGTTAATAATTTGTGGCTATGAATTGTTTAGAAGGAGTTCTAGAGACCAAATTGATGAATTCTGGCAAACCCTGAGATGGTGTAATTGCATAGCTTACAGCCTAGGTGCTTCAAACCTCGACCTTAATTCCTGCTTATATGCTCATCCATCCACTCCTTCCCTCTTATTTCAAAGATAAAAATAAGGCAAAACTTGTGCTCTTCCCCTGTCCAGATCCAAGTTAATCACAGCTGTTCTTGCGTGCATTCACCAGGACATTGCCATCTATTTGGGCGCCCAAAATGATGCCCTGTGCCCTTGCATCTAGTGTGCAGAATTAAGTGTATTCATTGGCATGGAACTGAAAATGAAATGGAAATGGCTGGTAGGCTGCCATGTGTGGATCTTGTGCCCACCTTTGGTTACGTAGCAGCAAGTGTGAAACTATGCGTGCTCCGATTTTTGTTTCTGATGTTGTGAGCTTGTCTGCCCGCTGTTGGGAATGTTTGAGAGCAGAATGCATGATGTTGTTAGTGCTCCTATTTTTATTTTGTTGGTGCTTTTGCATCACTAATCAAATACAAGCCTCCTATTGTTCTCCCTGCAGCTTCCTTCCAGTACATGCTTATATTTAGTTATTTTAATAATAATACCCAGGGTTTGTAATCCTGAAAGAAGCTGGAGAGATGGTAAACTCCTTTTCTGATTACTGAATACATTTGATTCATATAACAGATGGCTGTTATTTGATATGCTGTTATTATCCAAGCTGCGTGGAGGAGCAGAAACTCGCCGGAGCAATGACTTGGAGGCATTAGAGGATGTCCTCGCCCGGTCCTCTCTGCGGAATGGCAGCAGTGATGCCATTTTACCCAACAGCTTCACTTCAGTTAGGAACAAATTGTTTTCGGTCTCCTCTTCCCGCCCC
>VWZL01003124.1:0-91416 GCA_013396915.1 Stercorarius parasiticus
TTTCACCCCCACCCTTGGCCTTTGCAGATCCATGGAGACGTGCCATAACCAGCTAGAACAGCACAGCTGTAGCCATGCAGGCTTCACCAGAGGCTGTACATGCTCCTACAGGATGCTGGGTTTGCAGTTGGTGGCTATATGTCCACTGTGTCTGCTTTTCATGGGTTGCCTATGGCTCTCTCTGTTGTGTCTACCTGAGGACAGGAGATCCTCACATCTCCCTGACACGTAGACACCATACTCCCGGCACATCTCAGGAGAAGATGCCACGTATACAAAAACCAGTAAGAAGAGCAATGATGCTGTCTGCACCTGTCTCCAAGGGCTTCCACAGAGATATTTGTATAATTACCCAGTGATAAGGACTAGAGCTCATCTGACTTCACAGGAGAAAACAGCCCCCCAGATGTCCCTTTTATGTCTGTCCAAGAGCAAACCTCAGTGTGCCCTGATGCAGCCAGAAGAGCCTGTAACAGAGAAGATAAGGAAAAGCAGCCTCCTATCATTTCCAGTGCAACACAGCTCGAGTAGTCATGAGTCAGAGTTTGCTCTCAGCCCTGACTGACACTCAAAGGAACTTGAGAAAAGTAAGGAAGGGCTTTAAAGGTCTTCTCAAGGTATTCTGACATTCATACCACACCGTTTGAACCTGAAGAACAGCAGAACTGTTACCCAGTATCAGTAGAGTGATACCAATATGCACACAGCATTGGGATGGAGGGAAGGAAGGGATTTAGCACATGCACACACATATAAGAGGAAAAAGAATTGGAACTTCTGAAGTTCTTTAAAGATGATTTGCTGTGCACCCTGAGGTTTGACCCATGCAAATAAAAACTTCCTATGTATTTTGTCCTCTGCAAATGGCACTGGTGCTGAGAGCTTAGAGTTATCAGAAAGTGAGACCTCAGCTCCCGTAGACAGTGCAGCTGGAGCTTCCCCTCGCTGTCATGATCCACAGCGGCAGCAGAGCTACCTCGGAAAGACAGCATGGCTTTCTCTGCCATGGCCCATAACTGGTGCTGGCAGAGGAAGGACCATGGCTGTGTCCTCGGCTTCTCTCCTTGCTTGTTCTGTAGGGAGGGAGATGGGAGAGGATGAACCTTCTCCAAATGTGAGATGGCTTGCACCTGGGTGGTGCAGGACTCCCGTGTTCTGGCTGCTTCATGGGTGTCCTACAGACAAAGCCCGTACTTGGTTTCAATTTTGTTCTTCTGAGGCCTCTGAGAGGGAAAGGCCAGAATACTCTGGGATGCATGTGAAAGTTATCAAACATGATTCTCAATTACCAGTACTGTAAATCTAGGCAAATTCAGCATTGATGTCAACAGGGTTCTTTTTAATGGCTTCAGCTGGGCTTGGATTCTTACTCTAATTGTGTGCCTGTGCAGGGTTTGAAGACTGGGATTCATCCACCTAAATGTAGGCATTTAAAGCAGGTGTCTAAGGTAGATCAGTACAAAGAGACAGATGCAGTCAGACAGCGGGTCAGACTATCTGACTGAGCCCATCCCATGCTGTTAACTGTTAAGAGTCATTAGAGAGATTAATCTTCTAATTTGGTGCCCTGCATAGTGCCCAGACTTAGTGGGAAGAACATGTTGAAGCACCTAAGTACCCAACTGAAACAGTGGGAGAATTATTGCATAGTTTTCCTGTGCAACACTTATTCAGATTAGGGTGGAAATGTGCACATGTTGCTGAGTCTGGCTGAGGGGTGAAGAAAGAAGGTCATAAATTAGAAAAATTAAAATGAAAATAAACTTTTATTTTTATGCTTTATCCCAATGTAGCTAGAATGTTAAGAATTTATCACCTGAGATAAAAGACTTAATCATTACTAAACCCTTTGGCAATTGTTTTAATAACATTAATCAAGATGAGCTCATTTAGTGCTAATGGGGGTGTTTTAAGTACTTTTATAGGATTTTCACTGAAATTCAGAATTAAATAATTGGGCCATTATTCTAAAGTGTTTTCGTCATCCCTCAGGGAAGTCCCAATTTCTTGGTTTTCATCTGCTTGATTTTATTTCTTCTCAAGCATTAATTCTGATTGCCCTTGACAATTTTGGAGGACCCCTCCCAGTTATTAATTTGACCCTCTTCTGGGCAGTCTGAGGTTGGTTGCCCCTGATAATCTATTTTGTCAATGCAGTCATGGCGAGGAAAGATTTAAAATACCACTAAATGAGTGTGGTGATGGATGATAAGACAGGAAGGATAGTGATTGCCATCACCTAAAGGCTCCAGTGAGTTGAGTTTTTCCCAACTCCCAGACTGGTTGAGCAGTTGGTTAATTAATTGCCCAATTCTGCATATAATGTTACCTTGAGCTTGCTTGCTCCTTATTAGGGACGGTAGTCTTTGCAATCTGGAATGCATCGCCCCTTGCTGAAGGTATGGAAGGAAGGCAAGGCGTTATGGACTTAGGTCAGTTGCCTGAATTTATGTTCTTAGTACCAGCTGATATGCCAAAATGTGTCTGAAACATTCCCATAATGATGGCAGGTGTAATGCAGGACATGTGGTTGACCTTTGCCTTTCTTGAAAAGTGAGTAGATGCCATGAGTGGTGCCCTGGGTATCTGAAATGACACTAAGTGTTTTGGGCAGCTGTATTGAGCCCTATGGTTGGGAATCCATTTGAGATTAAGAGTCCACATGCCCATGTATACCCATCTACATGTAAACTAGGTATCTAGACTCCTGTTACAGTCAGTGGAGGTCTAGTTAATGCAGTCACTGAAACCCAGCCAGTGATTTGGCTGCTTAGCCACTATCTGTCTACAATCGGACAAGCTGAATCACCCTCCAGACTCTGGTGACTGTATTGAGTAGTTCTCTGCTAATACAGAGAGAACTTGAATGCTACAGGCTCAATTCAGCTGACTAAACTTTGATGTCTAGTGCCATGGTAGATGCTCTAGAGTCTCCTGGCTGGCCTCCAGCTCTGTCTTCAGAAGAGGGAGGTCATCTCTGCCAGCCCAATGCGGATGTCTCGGACATCCTACGACACGTAAAGAATTTGCAAGAAGGGTGCATGTGGGCACCAAAGCACTGCCTCTTGTCACAGATAATAGGATGCAACGCGTGAATTCTCTTCAATACAAATGCTAAAATTCTCTGAATCATTCATATAATGATATGTTCATTTAGATGATAGTCATATTGGAAGGTTTTATTTAATCTGGTAGGAAAGCCTGTATCAGTCATTCCTAGTTTTCATAATCACAGGAGACGTTGCCGTTTTAAACTCACCCCAGTGAATTATCAGGTCATATTCTACCAGCATGTTTGGTAATTCAATAGCCTGAAGAATGACAGCAAAAGTTAACTGTCATACATTTAAACATGAAACAATGCATATTTTTTTCATATTCAACCAACTTTATGACTGCTATTTTCAATTTTTTTCTCAGAATAACTGAAAGCTTCTAATCTCTTAGTCTATTATTATGGTGACTCAAAATAGTAAATATGTACGTATGAGGTGAAAAAGGGAGGAAGAATGTATTTTCACTTTATATCTTGTCTGGAAAATAAGCTTGGAAAATTTCTTTGAAAAGACTATGCTCAGTGCAAAGATCTTTACTCAGATCATTGTATCAAGCACAATAAACAACCTACATTACATACAGCAGAACTTCAGCTTCATAAATCCCATTTTCCAAGGCTTTATGTGATAATGAAGATCACATTTTGTAACCAAAGTGTGTTTATCTTGCAGCTTTCTTTGGTTTTTAACTGTTGGCAAATTGCTCAACATCTCAGATAGATTTAACAATTCCTATTTCTTTTATTCACAGAAAGAAGGCAAACTATTACAATAAGCAACTAATATGGCTGAGAATAGTTATTTTCAGGATAGCTTAATGATTGGGTAGGATTGTAAAGGTGTCATATCTTTACTATGTGACGGCAGAGTCTCTATTTTTGTGCAATTTGTGTTCTCACAGATGGGTCTCAGCTTTTGCAGCACACGTGGGACATGGCTTATGGCCATGCCAAATAGATGATGAGTGCAGGATTCAGGTAAAAATATACGACGTGTATCCTGTTTACAATTACACAATTATAATTATTCAATCCTCTGCACAAGAATGATGCAACAGGCTTTCCATTTTAGGAGGTTAACCTCTACCCACATGTGTGACATAGGACCTTTGTTGTTATTCAGCATCCTATGGTTGCAGGCTGCAGCTGACAGACACATGTCTCTGCTACAGCTGTGTTACCAGTCTAACAACTTTTACTCCAGTCCTTGAAATTACTTATTCAGACCTTCCAAAGGTCTAACTCAATTTGAGCTTCAGCTAAGCCAGAAATGAGTAAGGATTTCTGGATTCCAGTTACGGCAGGTAACTGATGCAAAAATGAAGCTGAAAGATTGACACCTCTCTTGTCTTTAATTCATGGCACAATTGCACCAAACAACAGTCAAAAAAGCCATAAAAAACCATGTCTTAGGAGGCCAATTTTTCATGACTAACCCTGTGGGTTAGAGCAGAGGAAAAGCAGCTTGATTAATTGTAACATTTGTTTTCATTTAATAGATTCATAGATTTCGAGGCCAAAAGGGAGCACTCTGATTATCTAGTCTGACCTCATGCAGAACAGGGGCCACGGAGCTTCACCTGGTGATTCCTGCACAGACCGGGCGGCTTTTCCCTGGTCCATAAGGAAACTCTCCAGCCAGCCATACAGGAGAGCATTACCTCATGCAATATCCCGGGCCGTACGTATCCTGAGCTCGTTTTACCAGCTTGTAAATCCTGAGGAGTTTCACTTGGCAGCTCAGGGTTTACGTGGATGAAAGTGAAATCAAAATTTGGCTCACCCTTCCTTGCAACATGGTAGCCGACGAAATGTTTTCTTTACTCCCCTGTATAAAAAAAGTATAAGATACATATTTATGTATTTGAGGTACATTGCTTTATCCTGAAGTGTAATGCTTCTTAGACGGAATCGATGAAATTGAGGTAACTGGCCTCTTTGCTCCAGTCATGAGTTTTGGACTTGTTTAACTGACAAGGAAGGCTCTTCAATACTTTTGTTGCAGTTTATAGGTGTGTTTGACCTTCTGCTTTGTACATATCAGATTTCATCCCTAGTATCTGCACTGAATCCAGCACTTCTCATGCCAAGATAGGAAATCCTCCAAAAGACTTAATTTAAGAATCCACCATATCCTTAAGCAGCTCTTTTCAAGCACTTCTAGAAGCTACGTTCCTACCTCTGGAGAGGAAAAAAGTGAAAAGAATGACATTACAGACTGAAAATCCCCCAGTGTAGTCAAATTACATATTTGTCCTTACTGTTAAAAGCAAAAGCGGCATATTTTAAACACAGCTCAATCTAATGTGACAAGAAATGAAACAATTCAAGTGCAGTCACTATGCAAGGTAATATTCTGCTGCTCAGAAATATTCTGCATCTGTGCATCTAATTATAGTAAATAGCAGACAAATACTGTTAAACCAAACTCAACTGAGAAAAAAGGGGCTAGGACAGCTATGCTTGTCAATCAGGTTACTAGGTAGCTGCTAAATCTGTGTTTCTGCCAGCCAAACTTTTCAAGGCCTATATTTAGCTGAAATTGCCTGGTTTCTTTGATATGAACAATTTTTTGCACCTATGATCTGTATGTTGTGCATTATGTTGCAGTCTTTTTCAGAAGAAAAGGACATAGTGCCTTTAAGGCCTAAGTCTAAAGTGAATGTATGAAAATGATCCATGATGCTATTATACTAACCACACTTCCCAAGTGATACTTTCTAATATCAGAAAAATTTGTCGCCATGGTGACTGGCCTTACCTGATACAGTTCAGCTGGCGCTGAGTTTCCTCTCCCTTCCCCAAAAAAGGAACTAAATATAATCTTTTGGAAAGGCAATTCTTCTTTTGATTAGATAACAGCAATCTCTCACAAGCTGTTGTTGATGCCATATTGGCTTATTAAGACTCTCAGTTAGAAGAAATGGAGAATTTAAAGAAAAGTGGGCTTGAAAGTGGGCTCTAATTTTAACTGAAAATTGTCCTTGTAAAATGATGTGCCCACCCATCTCAGGACACTATCTAATTTAGCATCTGCTGAATGGAAGTGGAGAGTTCAAACGTGCCATAAAAAATGCAAGAATTCCAGTAGTGGGTGAATTCAGCATTACCTGCCCACAGATAAGGTGGACAGCGGAATGTTAAAACTTTCTTTGATCCTTAGCAACTTAGCTAATTGGCCTCATCATTAACATGCCTGTTACTTTAATCCTCTATTGGATTAAAAGGTGATCTTGTCATGATCCTGAAGCAAAGAATTTTTTGTTGAAAATTTTCTGTTCTTTGAAAGGGATGCTGAGAAGAAGGAAAAGTCAAAAACTGACATCCCTCTGCAGCTCCAGCTGCATGCTGGGACATGTTGCATTAATGGTCAAACAAGGGCTGAAATCCACAATAGGTCACAGGCTCCTAAGAGAGGACTCAGATGGCTTAGCAGTGTTTAAAGACCAAGAATGCAAATCACAAAGCTGATATCCAGCACGGACTATGCCTTCACTGGTTAAGTTTTCTAGGCACCTAGGGAAAGGCTCCAAATGTTTTGTGTGATCCAGCTTGCCTAAGGGGCAGGCCTGGGTTTCCTAAGGGCAGTGAATCGAAGGAGCTTATGTATATCATAGAATCATAGAGTCATAGAATTGCCTAGGTTGGAAGGGACCTTTCAGATCATCAAGGTTTATGGTTGGACTTGATGATCTGAAAGGTCCCTTCCAACCTAGGCAATTCTATGATTCTATGATATACGTAAGCTTCTTCAGTTTACTGCTTTTAGAAAACCTGGACATGAGGGCAGCCTGTCTTTAAAAAGTAGACCACACTTCTTCCCAGATATCTTAGCCTTCCTGTATTACTCAGAATTTTTTTTAATGACCTCAGTTCAGCGGTGTGGGCTGTAGTCCATGAGTGGAGTTCGGGTTAAGTAGCTTGGGACCCTCCTTGTCAGCCCCTTCAGAATGAAGCAACATTGCCAAATGTAAATCAGCAAGGATAATAGTCCCTTTTCCCTTACTCCTCCAGTAATAAGTCATCCTTCCTACACTAACATCCTCCTCCTCCTGGCTGAATGTTTTCACCACCATGTTCCAGATTAGACTTCATCTCACTTTTTTTCTTTTGGGCCCAGGGCTTTTGGAGGTCTTCTGCACTTATGATTCAAATTTTGTTTTTATTTTCTGATGGGGTTTCAAACTGTGAATTTTGGTCTTACACGGGGGCCTGTACTTTGGAGACAGACATACTATCATTTACTGGCATGCCTTTTAGGCAACAGCTCATCCAGTGTGTGGACCCCCAGGTCTGGACATGGAAACAAGGAGACTGAATGCAAAATAGTGAGCTCAAAGAGACATGGCAAGTGTCCCCACGCCTCTTTGTGGGATATAGGGTATACTAAAGGCAGGAGAAGCAACTAACTTGCTCTGCGTTCTTGGCACGTCATCTCATCTTTCTAAAGTCTCCTTTCACCAACACCGAGAGGAGACTCATTAAGAGCAGCTTAGAATATTTCAACTGAAACACTGCCTGACTGGAAAATCAGGTTCTTAGCTAGTCGACCAAAGAAATTGATGAACTTCTGCATTGCTCTAGATTTTCACCCTTTTGGCTGAAAAATTTGTAAAGTAGAATGTTTTGACTTTCAGCCATGCTTAGCTTACAAAGTCTTTGCTTTGCTAGAACTTTTTTCCAGGAAAAGATCATTCTGAGAATCCATATGTATATAAGACATTTCAGAAACTAGCAATGAAAGATGATCTTGAAGTGCAACAAGCAGTGGTGTTATAACTGGGGACACCAGCAAGGCAAGGTTTGCAGGGAGAGTTATGCCTTTCAGTATTTCAATTTATATAATTAAGGAAAAAAAATGGGGATGCAAGCCCTTCCTCAGACCTCAGTAACTTAACTTAAATGAAGGCCCTGGCTAGTAGTAAAGGACAAAGAAGTATGTCTTCAACTTCTCCAGAATTGCTCTCCAGAGTCTGTAATTGCTCTCTTTCACACACACATACATACACAAACAAGTTTAAAAACCACTTATGTTGCACGGGTCTGCATCTGCCAAATACCGTGTTCTCTGAAAGGTTACAAAGAAATGTGGGATTCCTCTTACCTCAACAAACTAACTGACTTTGACAGCTAAATTTCACCTTAAATATGTTTAGAACTTCCTTTATATAGAAGTGTGAGTCATTCTGACAGGCTTAATTTGTACTGAAAAATGAATGTGTTAAACTTATTAGCCATTCAGGTTAGAAAGTCTGTAAACAGCAGATTGATGGCATTTGCACTTCGTGTACTATACACTATGTGCCTACAAAGTGAAAATATAAGAGTCGGTGAAAGGCACGCTGAAGATTTGATAGAAATTATATCCTAATCCCTTTCTGCTCTTGACTCAATGTTTCCTTGTTACTTCATTTTCTATCATGAGCAGAATATGTATGAAAAGATGGCCCTTTCTTAACTGCTTCATATTTATGGTGATGTATGCATATTTCCAGCAGAACTAAACAACTAAGAATAAATACAGCAGTTTGCTGGAGTTAATAAAATACTGTATGACAGACCAAAAAACCTGTTTGAGTTTGAAGACCCATCAATTGATAGTTAAGGAGATGTTGAAGCCCAAACCTTTGTTTAGCAGCCTTGAGGATATCTGGGTCTAAACTCCTCTGGCTTGGTTTCCGTGCTAAAAGCATGCCTGACTTGTAAATGAGAGTGGAAGGGAGGGGTAGTCACAAAGTCAAGTGTGATCTGGTTGGGAAATCTCTCAACCTCTCTTTCTTCTCCGTGGTAAGAAAAGCTTTCCAGAAGGTGATTCAGAGGTGAAGCCTGACTCAGATGCTCATAAACCACCTTTAGTATTGTCAGATGAGCTCAGGATGTGAGCTGACGCCTGAGCCCAATCTGCACATGCCTCTGTGTTGACCTGTTTGGGGAGAGACGGCAGGTTCTCCAGGCAGGGAAACTCAGGCAGGAGAGTTCACGAGTTTTGTCCAAGCTCTGAACCTAATGTCTATATGGCTGCATCAGGCACTTGGGTCTCCAGCATTGCTATGAAGGGTGACACAGATCTCATCTCAGAGTATGTAAATAAGCTTTTTGCTTTGAGTGGCCTTCTAGATGAATGCCTTTCCCTCTGTAAGAACACATAAAACCGGCAAGTTAAATCAGGATGAATAACGGTAGGAATAACTCCTCTGTTCCCCTCATAATCAAACAGTGGACAAAATCATACTGTCTGAGAAGGCTCACTTGCTTACTGTGCTATGATCTTGGTTCTATGAACTGGCTCATTGGACTTTGGATCAAAATGAGCCCTTGTCTCAGCAGGTCAGGCACACGGTGGGAGCGACAAGCTAAAGCTGGGGCTGATCTTGTCAGTATAGTCCTTTCCCTGTCTCCAGTTCAACAGCAACTACCGGTTCAAGAAGCTTCAAGAAGCCTAGCCGTATCATGTAGGGCACAATATTTCAGTGTCCTTCATATTTATTTTATGGAGAATTTTCTATAGCCAAATACTTGATGAATCAACAGTAGTATGGGGAGACTAAATTAGAGTGTGGTCTCTAAATTAGAGACATTTTAAGGATTTGCCTAGAAATCATAACCTGTGTACTTTTTATAGCTCATCAAATCCAGTGAGTACCTCTGTAGTCAAGAAGGAAGTGTCTGCTGAGGTTACTTTCTATTGATATCCAGACCCTCTGCATCGCTCTGGAGTGCACCATGAGTGTGGATGAGAAAATAATCAGAATGCAGAATCACTGTCAAATAATAACCCACAAGAACAGAAGAGGATTAAAGGTGTGTGCAAGTGAACACTCATCTGATCTGAATGTGCCAGTTCTATGAACCTTTGCATGACTGACAGCTTTGGTGTAATGTACTCTGCAGAGAACACTGTTTTTCTTCCTTTGCAGAGAACTTTTCTGCTGGGAATCTGTTGCATTGTTACCTTCCACAGCAAATGATTGCAGCCCAACGTAACGGATAATGAAAACGTGACTCATTTGGGGGATTTTAACCTGAGTGTGAGTGTGTATGCTCTGTCCTCTTTTGAACACTTGTAGTATCAGAACTGTTCCATAGATCATGTATCACATTTGCCATCAGGCCAGGCTGCAGATCTCCACAGTCCTCAAAGATTAGGACTTCTGTAAAAGAACATGTCAGAAAAAGATACAATTGTATATTCAGAACGAGTACAAGCAGATCAAGTACATAGAGAAGTACAAATTAATTCAGGTCTTTTTGGATGTCTCTTTGTTTGGATATGACTATCTTTTTGGATAGGACTATAGTAAATTGATAGTTTTAGATTTTTTACTATAGTCAATCAGAAAAGATAAAACCGAGTGAATCTATGTGCTCTTGTTGCCCTGGGGTTATAAAGCCGATTCTATGTGCTGCAGTCTAAGCTATGTTGTACCAGAAAACAAAATAAAACAACCCCCCCCACCCAATATCTAACAACTCTTAAAAGAACATTTCTAGGGTTCTTTTGCAAAGATCTAAAACTTAACAAAATACCAGAATTAATGTTGTCTGTGTTTTTTCATTCACTTTCTTAGGTTACAGTCTTGAATTAAAAAGACACATATTTTTCCCACTCTGCCAGGGGAATGAATCAGAATTGTGCTGTGAAGGCGTCTGTTGTCTGTTAAGTCCCCTGACTCATTTGTTGCAGGAGTTGGAAGATGTGAAATGAATGAGGCGGGGGACAGCGGGTTGTCTGGTGGCTGAGGTAGATGAATGTCACTCAGGAGAACTGGATTTCATCCCTGTCTCTGACACAAAGATCATATGAGGAACTGTGCAAATCATTTAAACCAGCATTGTTATTTCCAGAACAAGTGGAAATTACACTCCAATCTTCCTGTTGCTCAGATATGGATTTCAGTTCCTTCATGGATCTCCCTGTTACAACCAAAGGCTTTCTGACCCTCCTGTTTTGTCTTTCTCTGGTGAGCGTTCTAGGGACCTGAGTCCTCTCATCCAGGAGGGACTGTGTCAGGACCTTGGCAATTTGCTTGTAGGCTCTGTGGCATCTCCAACGATCTTGGGTCCTGAAAATAACTCAGGACAGGGCAGAAGAGTCCTAGGAGAGGTGAGGGTACAGACTGTGCACTACAACCAATGGAGGACCATCTAGCTCACTCATCTTGTGATCTTTTCCTTAGTTTTCAGAACTAAATATCAGTTTGTTCACATTAAACAGCTTGGAGCTGACCTCCTCTTCCCAGCAATTCCTTTGTGCTGTCCCACGCAGATACCTCATTGCTCATCAGCAGTACTGCAGCTGGCAGAGTTTGGCTGCTTGATGTAGCAGGGACGCTGCAGATTTTGCACATCTACACTAGCAGGGCATGGGACATTATAGTCAGGGAAAGGACTGAGCTGAAAGATTTTGGGCTTAGTCTGCAGCTCTGAGGAGGGTCATGTTCAGCTTTTTAGCTTTTTTGTTGAACACTTGGTCTGCCAGTTCTTGTTCCAGTCCCGTTCCAGTCCCATGCCTAGCTCTTCACTAACCACCACAGAAATCTCAGAAAGTCCAGGTTGCCCCATTTAGGGATTCTTATCCTATTCTTGCTCTTTCCCTTTTCCAAAACTTTTCCCTCACCAAATCTTCAGGGAGTCTTGGTCAGCCCTCAAACTTCTTGTCAGCATTATTCCTCTGCACTAGCACTCTGTCTCTATCCATGGGGTCCTCGGCCTTGTGTGCTCCCGAGCACTGTTTCTTTGCAGCACACAGTCCCACCTCTTCCCTCAGCATGGCTGTGCCAACTGCTTGGACCTGTGTCACACCTTGCTGTTCCCAGGCTCTACCCACTATTCCTCTTCCAGGTTTCCCACTTCGCTGGGTCCTTCCTCTGTCTTAGTTCCAGTTTCTATTCTTTGACGACATCTAGACCTAGTCTTCTCCTTCAGAAAAATCCACCTATTCCTTTTCCTCGCCATCTTTGATCTACCTCTTGTCCTTGTCCAAGAGGAGGTAGGCAGCTCCCTTCTCTGCGATGCTCAGTTTCAGCAGCGGGTGGACTGAGTGCAAGAAGCACCCGATCCCTGGTGCCACATCCAGTATCCAGGACTTCTCCAGCTCAGTGCATGTGGGGACAGCCATTAGAGAGGAAAAACTGATTTCATTCCTATGACCCTATGCTGCAGAATACTTTTTTTTAAACTTTCTTTTTCCTGTGGCTGTGAGGCACGTATGTATGATTCAGCCACATACAGAGCTTGTAAGGGGCTGGGACATGCTCAGTGAAGACAGACTGCCTGGGGATTTCAGCTATTAAACTCTGGCAAATCTTTATGAAGTATGTGTAAACTACTACTTGTCAAAGACTTGTACATTTTTAGGATGTGGATGTATTTCACAGGGAATAAAAATGAATAAATAAGGTTTATCCTTAACAAAACCCCCGCTCTTCCTCCACACAGGGTTCTTGCAAAAGACAGAGTTCCAAAGCTTTGCAATTGTGTTTTTCTAAACATTGTTTAGCAGTAGTTTTTCTTTTTTTCCTCCTGCTTTTTTGTTTTTGAATTTAGCAATTTTTAAAAAATAAGGTAGCAAGAAAGATGACAAGTGTGAAATCTCAGAAAGTTTCTCCAAGCTGCAAATGAAAACATGGTTATAAAATAAGAAACTTCAGGCAGCCTTAGTTGGGATGAAAGGACAGACATCAAGCTGAAGTACAAATGGACCTGCTATATATGTCCGTATCCACACATTATTGAGCCAAAATTTTTCTTAGAAGTCAATTAGATTCTCTCTGTACCCTAACTATGATGATATAGGCATGTAGATAAAAGCAAATGCCTTTCCCTGTCCTTCAGTGTCTTTTTTTAGGAGTCAGACCCAGATTCCCCTCTTCACTGAGGAGCAAACCACCTTAAAAGGAGTGGAAAAAGTGAATATATGGGATCCTGCTGGATTTGCCATGCTGCAGTGGTGGTTTGGAGCCTCTCAATGGCAGCGCCTGGCCTTGTGCATCCTTGTGGAGGAGTGGGGTTGCCTCTCGGGCACGTGCAGCTGAGTGCCGGGAAGCCACAAACGGGGCCATTTGCATCTGTCTGGCCATGAAGCTCGTCTGAGTGGAGGAGGAGAGGGAGATCTCATAGCTGTTATGGAAACTTAATTTTATTTTTTTCCATATGAATCTTGGGAAAATGAACCATTGGAGAAGTTTATCATAATTCTAGTCTAGATAAACAGCTCAATAAAGAATGGAAAATATGTATTTTGTCAGAAGGCACCGTGAAAAAATGTTCACATATGGCAATGATTTCCTCAGTATTCAACAAAGGATTGGCTCAGGAGTCTTCTCCTGTAGATACAGATCAGATTTATCACTGCGGTAATGTCACCTGACTTGTACGATGTTTAAGCTGTGAGTCAGCAGAGCAGAGAGACGTAGTTCTCCAGCATGTACAGTATTTATCCTGTCCTTTTCCACTCACTGGCGCTGATTTTATTTTTAACATTATTGAGGAGTGATTCTTCATAGTTAAGTTTACAAATGAGTTTGTCTTAGAAGTTTGTTTTGGCTTCTCCCTACAACCTACCCCGCCACTCCGCTGCAGCAGGACCTCGGAGCCGGTAATCTGAGCCAAGAACAAGATAATGCGCCTTTTCAAAATGTGAAGCGAGTGAAAGGTTTGCTGGATTATGACTCTCAGAAAATGAAAGCGCTCCCACACCAGAAAAAAAGTCCTCTCTGTTTTGCCGCTTTGTCCACTTTCTTCAAGAAATTAGGAGAGAAGTGCTTTACTTCTCTGTGGGACACTCTAGATGTTTCCCCATCATCCTGGAAAGAGAGTTCCTGTTTTACTCATCACAATTTAAGGACAGACAGTGGTTAGAACACACACAAAAAAAAGGATATGTATGTCAGTGTTAACTCTTTGTAATCATCTGAATAGACTGTGGATTTGAGCGCTTAACGTGTGTGGGGCAGTGAGGTAGATTTAGATTCATACTTTTTAAGATTTAAGTGAAGATGATGAACCTAAATAAAAAACATGTGACCCAGCTCAATATGAACTGTCAGCCTGAGGCCACTGAAGTTGCAGACCCCGCTGTTCAGCCAGTGTGGCCCTGCGTGTGTTGTGCAGCTCCGTGCCCAGCACACCCCTGCTCGGAGCAGCCAGAAGCAGGCAAGGGGATGCAGGCAGAGCAGCACACAGACCCCGCAGGGCCCACTGCTGCTGGTCCGGGACCCCTAATGCCCTGTCAGCACCCTGAAACATACTCATGACAGCATCGTTTTGCCCTCTCCACTAAACTGCACTGTCAAGGGTGAGGATGGCACCCTATCTTTCTTCCCACATGGAGGGCAAAAGCGCTTCTGTCCGAGCCCTTGAGGTGCCTTAGTGCTGAGGAAGGTCTGGAGTTTAAAACAGTTTAAATCTCTCTCTCTTTGACTTTTTCCTTAAATTTTTTTTTAAATTTTTTTTTTATTTCATTTCACCTAGCACTGCCTCTAACGGGCAGCTTGGGTGGGCAATTCTTTTGTGATGTACCAATTTTTATATAACAACGTGATAGGAATTGTGGGAGCTTAATGCAAGGACATAAATTCCATACTGTGTGTCATGTGCTTAAAAACTGGGTGTTGTGGTACATGACACATAGGTAGTATTTTGCTGGATTTCACTCCCCAAACAACAATGCAAGAGCACTAAAATTCAGTTCAATGTTTAAATACTTTTGCTTTAGTTTAGTATATTATTATTACTAGCTGAAACAACCTCAGTCGAGGTTTGCAAAGAGTAGGATTCTCATACCCGAGAGTTGCTCAATCGCATGCACCCACAACACTTGCACTGTTAGTCCAACATAGCTGGGATGTGTCCCACTTACCAGGTGTGCAGTTCACAGACAGCCTATGCATAAAATCTTGGAGAAGTAGGGCTGAAAGAATATCAGGAAATTGTATACTCCAGCTTCCCCAGCCCTAAATCACCGACGTCTGTTTGACTCTTGTGAGTTACTAGAGTAGCTTGTTCCTAATGATGCTTCACAGCATTCCAAGGCAACCTATTACCCTGGGTTCACCGTTTCTTTCTTGCTTCTTCTTTGCGCTGCCATTTAAGCTCATTATACATTTTTCTTTTCTGCCTCTAGACACAGAGGAAAGAATACTCCTTTTCTCTTTGCAGTCGCTTTTCTGTATCTGAACGCTGTTGTTCTGAGGCTACTCACCCTTCCTTCCAGTCTATACAACTCCTTTTCTTTCACTCTTTCCTGGTAAGCCATGTAGGCTAGGTCTGACACATCCAGTCTGCTGAAGGGAGCACATCTGAAGTAGGTCTGATGGAAAGCTTTGGAAGCTAGTCAAAAAGAAAATAACATGGCAACACCATTGCAATGGGACCAGCTGGACACTACTCAGCCAGAAAACAAGTTTGGTTGACCGCTTTAAATTTAACAGATTAATTGATTTCAAATGAGGCAGCACTACAGATTTTTAGCCCAGAAAATCCCACAGTAGGAGGGTTCCCCTTGCAGGTGTGGGAAGTAGATACTAACGTCAACATTACAGCTGAAACCAGTGTAGCCAAAACCATATCATGAGACAGGCCATTTGAAGATATGACTGGCTTAAAATAGTGAGCTTTAGAAATGAGGAAGCATTATTAACTATTTTTACTTGCCTTTGGTTTATGAGCTTGTAGGGGTAACATATTATAACATTTCCAAGTTTTCTTCTGGAAGCCTCTGTGAAAGAGACTGAAAACTGAGATACTTGGATAATCACTTGGCTCTAGAAATGGAGGCTTTGGGAGAACACCAAATGTTGTAATTACATTACTAGAATAGGTGTCATAACATTTTGTTTCTTTCTGTGTGGAAAATGAGAGAACCGCAGTTGTTGACGAATTCTTGGATAGGAAAAAGGTGATTCACACAGGAGCCCATACAGCCCTTTGTTGAACATCAAGCTTGATTCATCCCTACTCATCACTGTGAGAGATTTCAGATTGTTGTGACAGTTGTTTGACACGAAGAGAATTCAGATAGAGTCACATTGCAACTCCCTATGCCATACACAGGCAGCCCAGGGGCACCTTAAAGATTTGCCCGGACATCAGGTCAGCAGAATCCAAGCTTAGCTGACACATCAGCTGGAAATGAATCGTCTGAGGTACGTTCAGACTTATCATTAACTTTTACTAAGTTCACTGTGAAATGTGGGAACCATCAGTAGTTAACGTGCAAAATATCAGATAACCCTTTGGGAGAATTTGTGGACATATACACTCATATATCAGATTGCTGCAGCACTAACTCTAAAAGACGTTTTGCTTTCTATTGATTAGAATTTGGAGGAGGGAGAAACATTTAAACTCAAGACAGAGCTACAATTATGTGTGATGGATCTCAAAGTAGATCAAATATTTACTTAATACGTGATAATTTCAATGAATTAGACATTAGTTTACAATTGCAATCAAAATGTGTTTTCCCTAAGACTTTAGCTGTTCTAATGATTCTTTAAGTGTAAAGAAAAGCCTGCTGCTTGATTGAAACATGTCCAAAAGGCATCACAGCTGACAGGAACTTGAATTGGTCTTCTGCATTCGTTTCTGATAGCAGAGGCAACATAATCTGACAGCAGATGTTAAGCAGGCAACGTTTCTCTTTTGCTCCTAAGAGCAGCTGTCAAGGATCTATAGCCTAACTTCAAACAAACAAACAAACAAAACCACCACCAACAAAGTTGGCCAATTAAAATTGGATTACTTTTTTGGACAGAAACACCTTTTAAAGTACAGCAGGGGCAATTAACAGGTCCTAATTATTTGTAGAGGTACTTAATGTATTCTGTATTGCTTGCCTGATCTTAATGTTTCTGAGCTCTCTGTTCTAATTTTCTTGCTTGACCATTCTGTTTAACTGTGGCAGACTGATCTACATTTCCTGAATATACGGAACCCTGCCAATGTTTTTGCCTTTTAGGCAGGAATATATGATCCTTATTTGCCTCAAGGGCCTCCTGAACTGCTCTTTGAGCTTGAGTACAAATCTGTTATTTATCTCTCAATTGTACAATGATTTCATATTTATTCTCTGTAAAATGTGCCAGCTTCTAAAGGCAGGATTAAGGCCTCTTACCCCAATACTGGTTTACCCCAATAATCAGAGCAGCCCATGGCCTGATAGTTAGGGCTGGTGAGGGTGGTGAGGCACTGGGACAGCTTGCCCAGGGAAGCTGTGGATGCACCTTCCCTGGAAATGTTCAAGGCCAGGCTGGATGGGGCTTTGAGCAACCCGGTATAGCGGGTGGTGTCCCTGCCCATGGCAGGGAGGTTGGAACTAGATGGTCTTTAAGGTTCCTTCCAACCCAAACCATTCTATGATTCTATGATTTACCTTCATCTTAAGATCTCTAAGTGTCTACACCCAGGTGTCTACTTGTGCTGGAAGAATCTAAACTCCAATGATAGTCAATGGAAAGACTGCAGCTAGAGTAGCCTAAAGAGGAATTTAGAAGACCAGCTACTACCTACGACCTACAGGGTGCACTGAATCACTCCACTGGATGTATTAAGTAACTCCCTGGTGACTACAAAGGGAGCTTTGACACCTCCAGCAGACATCTACCTTTATTTAGGTGTCCTATCCTTGAGTAGAATCCCACCTGGAAGGTTCCAATCTGTCTTTCAACTGAAGACACCCACTGCCCCCAGGGATGCTCTAGGATATGCACAACATCCATATGGGCTTAGTAGATAGGATGCAGGCCCTGGGAGGCTCCTTCTTTTTGGAGCAGCAGCAGTGGAGGAGACCAAGTAAATAGCAATATATGTCTAGGCAAATGAACTGAAGATGGAGGGTGGGATTTATTTGCCAAGCTGTAGGTGCTTACTGCTTTTTGAGACACCCCTTGCCATTCCAGGAATCTTCTAGGATCACAGACGCAATGAAGGACTTGTGGGAGCCCTGCATCATTCTGAAGTGGCAGCTATGGCTTTAAGGTACTCTCAAACTATTAAAGCGTCCCTAGGTGCCTATGTCCAGGCAATTGAGTGCCAGTTTGAGAGCTGAATTAGGCAGCTGAGTCCCAGTGTAATATCCACATGCAGAAGAGAGAACCATAGCCATGTTTCCCAGGTCCCAGCCCAGAATGTAGAACCACAGCCCTAGGAAGAAGGCTTTAATACACATCCTTCTCAGCATGTCCTAGAGAAATGTTTGTGGAGGCTCACATAAAGAGACAGATTTTGTAGTGCCTTTTCTGAAAAATGATCTCTCTTCATTAGCTATGTAGAGCACAGAGGAATCTAAACTCTGGGCCCTTCCAAGCTGAGAGTTAACAAAAGTAAGGCATTTATATGTTTATTTATTTATTGATGTATTGCTTTGGATGTAGCTTGATCTTTCTGGTGTCCCAAGCACTGGCACAATATCTGCTGGAAGATCCCACATAGGAAATTACTTTCAGGATGATGTGCAGAGAACCCCACTGTTAATTATGATGAATTGGAGCAAACATAGTATGTGAGCCATGATGAGCTTGCATATGAAACAGAAATTACTTCCAGGAACAGAAGAGAGATCAAAACCAGTTTTTGAGTCCATATTGCCATTAACACTGATTTCATTTATGGTACATTGAACTTCTCACTTTGGTTAATGTTTCATTATTAGAAAGACCTGTTTGTGGGACCCTGGGTATCTTTTGATAGCTGCAGAGTATTAATTAGCAATTAGTTCATTAGTCAAGAACAGATTAAGTAACAACAACTACAGAATCTTTTCTTATACTTTTCTCATCTGTGAGCACATAGGCAGAGCCTTTGCCTCTGTACCTGTGACATTGCTCCTTAATTCTTAGGCCTTGTTCAACACTTTCAGAATATGAGTTTTGTCTTGCAGCTAAAATCAATCTTTTCCTCACCTAAAAATATTTGAAAGAATGCAATTGTTTTTTGATTGTCATTGCAACAAAACATTTTTATTTAGGAAAGATCAAACACTATAAATGATCCGAAAGAGTTTTCTCCCAGATTTTAACTTAACTTTAAATTAAAAACCCAACTGGTATATATTTTAAAATCTTGAATTAATCTGCACTCTTCCTCCAGGTTTTAAGGAAAAAACAATCATGTTTTGTCCTAGCTCTCCCTGCACCTTTTCAAGACGTCTGCACTTCCTCTTCCTTTCACCTGCAATAAATGACTACCCAAGTCGAGCAGCACTGCACCAGGGCCAGGGTACTTAATGACACTGCCCTTGCTAGAAATCTCCTTGATTTGTGCATTGGATGGAATAATGACAGAGCACAGAGTAGCCAGGGGGAGTACACGCTGCAGGTTGCAAAATCCTTCAGTTATGGGTTTGTGCTTCTGTCCTTTGTGATGCCTGTAGGCACATCGCCCTTATGAGTTCCTGCAGGAACTCTGGACCATTGCTTTTTCTCTTAGCTGAGCCTGTGCCTTAGAGCCACAATTTAACAGTCCATAATGCCTGCACTTCGGTAATGGAATGACCCAGATGTGTTAAATATTATTGTTATGACTGCAGAGTACATGACCATATGAACGAACTCAAAAAACACGCTCTTAATTTTACAGTGACAGATCATGCATTTTTGGTGATTTCTGCATCCTAAAATCATCTGTATAAAAAATTTGATGGCCATGATGATCATTAGGCACACAGTGGCATTAAAATGCCTTGCTTCATTACTCTACTAAATACCTTCATGTAATTCCACTTAAAAAAACCCCGATCAAATCCCTAAACAAGGGTTGCACCCAAAACAGCAAAGCCTGTTTCAAATCTATGGCTCTGAGTACATCCTTAGAGCAATTTCTGGATGGTATTCATGCTTCATTTAGCTCTGCATTTTGTTCTCCAAGAGCTTCTAATGAACATACTCAGGATTTAACAGTTTCCTTTCCAAAACGGAGCAATTTCTAGATAAGAAAATGTTATCATTCACAAAAACAAACAACCAAACAACCCTCAGGCTGGCATTTTTAAGCAGAAAACCTCTGGTTGCTTTCTTGGCAATACTGCTGTTCTTGAAGTACAGGGATCAATCTATCTGCAATATTTAGACTTTGACCGTAAGACGGATAAAAAATCTCTTGGTTTCCCAAATTTGTTTGGCTCTAGGATATCAGCACATGTTATCACAGTTGTAAGTTGTAATTATGAAATTCTGATTAGTATTCTGGTCTGAAAAAGCAGGGTTTTTCCATTGTTCTACATCCCTTTCTTTGCCTGTAGAGACTGTACTGACCCATGATTTACTCTGTTAAGCCTATTTGAGGCATTATTGTTTAGAAATGAAGAAGCTGCACACATTTGAGTCTAACACACTGTGCACACATAAAAATTAAAATATTTTCCAGTATCTATAATAATAAGTATTGTTCATTAAATTAGCAGTGAGTATTGTCAGCCCTCATTCACTTGGAATGTCCTCACAAGCCAGACAGAAAATCTCCTATTTTGAGGGTCAATTACTTTGGTCAAATAGACATTTATGTATGTAAACAAGTAATCCTCTCCTTTTGGTATTAGCCATGTAAAGAAAGTGTTTAGGATCATTATCAACAACAAAAAATATTTCTGCTCCTTTAATTATCACTGTGGGCTTTTTACGGAGAAGCCTAATCCCGCGCTTTCAGGAAAGAACATATTTGTGTCTGTCAAAGGGCTAAAACCAGCCCCCCCTCCTTTTCTTCTAGAAATCTCTGTGGCTAGATCTTCAAGTGAATTTTGAGTAAGAATACAACAAAAACCTCTGAAAAAAAATACCAGTAGCTCTTCAGTATCTTTATTCAGATTAACTGATTTAGTGGAAATCTGGTTTAGGGCATATCAGACCACTGTAAGGATACACAAGAGTTGTGTGGAAAAAAACGCAGTAATTAAAAGCCCGATTTAGGCAATATTCTTAAACTAAATGTCAATAGTAAGAATTCCGAGCCTAGGGTTACACATATGTTCATAAATCTGGTTGAATCAGGACTTCAGGTTTATATTTATAGGATTGAACTTTTTTCCCCTTTTTTTTTTCTGCAGTCTCCCTACAAATGCCAAAATATGTTTCTTGCAGACTTGGATATTAAGAAGCTACCCAACTCCTAGATGACATACAAATCAAATGCCAGTGAAACTACTGGCAGTCAGGCACCTAACTGTATTTGTTGTTATGGTCCGTACAGCTTGCCTTTGTGGCATATCACTTACATATGTGGTTGTCTAAGAACTAATCTCTGTGTACCCAAAATGAGATGGCTGTCTGATACGAATTATTGTTCAGCTTAGGCAAGGTGATCTTACATGCTCCGATTCCATCGCTGTGCAAGCACAGATGATAATACTCAAAAACAGTGCAGACAGTGACAAAGAATAATTTTCAAAATGTTCTCCTTTGGCAAGGCAAACACATTTTTGGTTTTATTTTTTATTCTAGTCACATCTATCATCTCAGTAAAGATGATGCAGCCAAAGAAATATTCCTACTCATTTGATTTCCATGGTCTAGTATTTGACCGTGACTCCTTGGCTAATTCCTGTAGCAAGGGATTCCCAGCTAGTCTCTCAGTGAAGCACAAAACTATTTAGTTGTGATGAGACCAGACTGGGTGCGTTCAATCTGGCATAGCTTTTGGTAAATTAATATGAAAGGCAACAGAATAATAACTAAGTTTTGGAAACTGAAAAACCACATGATCTCTTGGACAGTCAAAATAGTCAGGATTCCATGATTCAGCACATTTGAAATCATGTTTAGGCCTTCTTGCTACTGAAGAACACTTTTCCCAATGTAAATTGCACTTGAATATGTTTCTGACCTCAACCTACAGCAGATCATCTACTGGATTAAATATACTTCTGTTTTTCTCAGCGGTTCAATCATTTGGACTTTTTTATCTCTGGAAAACCCCACCTGTAGAAAATCACCAACTTCATCTTGAATTTCCCACCATTTCACACCTCCAATTCTCCAACTGGATGTACTTTTTTAAGAACATAAGTCTTTTAATGGTGTGAAAGATTCTCCTAATTTCCAGTTTAGGTGTATTCCTGGCTCGTACATACGTGCTGTTAACCTGTTGCTTGAGAAGAGTAACTTCCAGTAGTAACATAACACAAAAACAAAACATCAAAGGTGTATCAGGATGACAGGAGCTGGGACCTATGCTACTTTGCAGTGCCGTACCTCCTTTGAAGGTAGCATAAGACTTGCACTAACATCATTAGTGCCTTCCAGTACGCGGTTCATCACTATCCAGGAAAGACACAATGGTCTTATGTCCTGGTTCAAGCCCAAATTACTTGTGATCAAAGCCCCATAAAATGGCATGGCTGACTGAGATCTCAGAAAGACGTATTCACATCACAAATAGCATCCCAGTAAAAGTGACAGTCTTCCTGGCAGAGAGGCAAAGGGCTCGATGGACATGCACTTGAATTATTCCTTGTTAATACTGGATAGCCAAGCAATAAGGCCTTCTTTTGCTAGCATACCAGGAGCCAGGAGAGACTAGGATCGTCAGGGCATCCCCACCTCTTCCTCTGATTAATTACATCTTTGAATAAAACTGCAGTGAAGAAAAACAGCTACTGATTCAAGATGTCAATCTATCAACGTTAGAGAAATGTTCTTTTCCTGCAGAATAGCTTGGTTTGATGACTGACTGCAGGAATCCTCTTCAAAGCCCTATCTGGGAGAGCCCTTTCAGCCAGGGGCTTGCAGCCTGCAGTCTCAGGGCACAGTCAGTTTGGTCCACACAACTCTTGTCCCCAAGAAATGAGGTTTTTCTGCAGTGACGACCTCATTGAGGAGAGACTGGAATGACCATAAACACATCAAATTCAGAGCATAATTTTATCTCTACTTATTTATGTAGCCTCCTGTCCATAATTTGACAAAACCCAGTTTTTTAAAGACTGAGACTCCAATAGCAAACAACCAATAAAAACAGATCTTTGTGGAATGGGGGATGAAGGGAGGAAGGGCTGGGGAAGAGATTCTGCCAATAAAAGAGACATTCTCTCTAATTATTTTCTAAAGCTCCAATATACTTTGTGAAGTGATGGGCATCACTTCACACTTCAAAAATAGAGAATAAACCATCTGGGCAGTTTAGTAGATGATCAGAAGTATGGTATGAGGGAGAGATGGTAGGGGAAAATGTACTGATCACGATGCATCTTTCTTGTTGATGGAAGCTGGCTGTTGATACTAAGTAGACATATCTGGATAAATGGTTAGCACCAACATATTTCACTACTATTTAACTGGCATGTCATTATCTGGATTTCTTTTTATATTTCTGTCTCCACTGTTAGGGATAGGTTCTCTTGGAAAGAATTTCTATTTTTCTTAGTGCTACTTTCTAGAGTAGGGGAAAGACGAGTCATTTGGCACCTTAACCTTTTCCAAATACATGAACAGCTCAGCCTTCCCATTCAACCAGGGAGTTAGAGAAGGAGCAGGAGAAGGGAAAGTTATGAGGCAGAAAGCGGAAAGTTGGTAAGGGGTGGAAAAAATGACTTAGCTTAACTGATGTTGTAGAAAAGAGAAAAAGAAGCATTTCTCCGAGAAAAGGGAGAAAGCAAAAGGCTTGAAATAATCCTATGTTAGGGTTTTCTATTATAATTTTGGTAAGGTATTCAAATACCATGGTGATGAGCACAGCTGAAATATCTAAGCACTCTGGGGTAGAATATATTCAAACAAAAAGGATAATTAAAATAGTGCTTATTTAGATGAGGGATAATGTCTCAGTTCCTATGCAAATGAGCATAGTTAAAGGATCACTTGCCTTTTTATGAAAATGAATATTGAAAGTTTGATGAGAAACTCGGGAGAGAAACATTCTGGAAGTCAAAGCCAATGCAATCTCTATATGCAAATGAAATAAATTAATTTTAGCAGCCATGTAAGAGTGTAAATGAGAAAATCAATGATTTTCAAAATCTAGTAATTTGATAGCCATTAGTCTCATTAGACTTTCTTTTTAAAGCTTAATTATTCAAAAATACAACCCGATTGAAGTGTGGTTTAGAAAGGACACATTCTTAAATTAATTACAGTACTGATTTTCCCTGTGGCATGAAGATACAGTGCCAGTACATGGCTTTGTAGATAGAAATATGATTTTTTTGCTGGACTTGGGACTTTATTTTCGTAAGGAGTCCACCAAACCTCTAGTGATCACCTAAATACCTATGTAGAAGCATGTGAGTAGTCCCACTGAAGCCTGTGGAGGATGTATTGTTTGTACCTCATGTGGATCCAGCCCTTGATTTTTAGGGTTGTGCATAGACTGAAGAGTCTTGATGAAGAGTCCAAGCTGAGCAGAGAGGTGACTGTGCAGAGAGCCAGTGAAACAGTGTGCCATGGCACCCCTGGGGCTGTGACTCCTCACCGCTGCCTTGTGTAGGGCTCACCTTTTCTCAGCTGTCTCTGGGGGAGGAATTTCTGCCCATCGTCTTCAAAATCACCTCCTGGTTGCATTATTTACCCAGGAAATGGTGCAGTGAGATTTGTGTGCTTTGTCAATCTGGAGGAGATTTAAACAGATTATGACTGTAAATTTGATTTTTTTGAGAATTGTCTGTGAACTTGATGAGCTGTAATGGCATCTTTAGACCTAAATAGCACAGTATCCATTCAAGATGGGATTTACTGTTTGCATCACTTACATCTATAAAGAGAATGGCACCGGGGCCTCTTTTCTGAGTGTGAGATCCTGGTCTGGTTTAGCTGAGTCCATTCTATTGAACTCAGTTATCATCTAAAGCAGGTGGCTGCATCCAGACTGCCTGTCAGGGATGGGCCCTGGCCTTTGCTGACTCCAGAACTGCGCCAGTTCCCAACTGGTATTTGTTTGGTTGAATTCTGCCTGGCTCAGGCCAAAATTGTGCCAAGGGCCATTCCTAAAATTTATCAGCATAGACAATGAAGTTCATATCCTCAGGACACACCATGACACTGTTTCATTTGCTAGTGTTGATGAACTGTACTAAATAAATTATTCCAAAACATTTTTAATCCGTTTCTTGCAGGAAGAAGATGTGATTACCTGGGTTCCCTGCTACCTTTCTTCACCCCTTCTGAGGATCTGCCCCATAACATTTCTGAGGAGCATGTTGCGATAACTCATTCCATGGCTGCAACACTTGCCTATTGCCACTTTTCTGTCCTCTATCACTCCTTGCAGATCTCCCCCTCACTTCTCTCCTCCCTTCTCACCTCCCATTCAAAATAATCAAGATATAAGGAAGATGTACTTTCAGAGGGCCAATTAAACACAGCAGGGCACCAGCTGAGATGAAGAGCTGCAGTAGAGTGAATTTAAATCAAGCTGCAGTTTCTGAGAGATGATCTCCATACCATCACTGGAATGTATGTTAAAGGTGGCAAGGGCTTCAGGCGGATCTGCACATCACCAGGGGAGGCTAAGCCTTGCTCAGTATCACTGTGTGAGCCAGAAGTATGAGTGAAAAAAAAAAGAAAAAAAGGTTAAAATATTGTTTGTGAATCACAAGCATGGCTGCAAATTTTTATACTAAGCTCTTCCAGGTGCTTACGACAGGCAAATGAGTAGCAAAAGAGAAAGAGGCACAGTTGGGTAAATCACAATATTAGCATACATTTATATAACACGTGATTGTCACGGCTCAGGATTGCAGAGGATTTAAGAAATAATTCTCTTTTATGTAAGGTGGCTACTTTTCAGCAGTGGCATTATCATCTCACGTCTGTACTCTCTGCTTGGCAGAGGCATTTTTCAGACACCACTCCACTGAAGTAGAGACGCTTGAAAAGGGAGGAATCAGCATGACTTAATGCATTTTAGACTGGCCGCAATTGTGAAGATAACTCAAAATTTCAGAGCCTGCTGTGGAACACCTTCCCCAGCCCCACTTTCTCATTCTTCCACTGCAAAGTCCTTGATCTCCCGCGGCGTGAGCCAGCCTCATCCCCCTTGGCAGATGGTGAGGGTTGTGTGTCCACGTGTACACCGCATCTGACCCCGCGCCCGATCCCCCGAGCCCCTGCTGCCACGTGGCCACTGGCCAAAGATCCTGATCCCATCTGCCCATGGCATTTGGGGTGAAAGCAGCAGCTGCATGGCAGCGCACAGCCGTGCTGTCGGATGGTTTAGGATAGGAAGTAGATAATTCGCCCAGCTGTCTCTGCAGCACGGAGCTAGGAAATAAAAAGGTCTTTTTCTAAATAGCACCAGGTCAGCTAGCCAAGTGAAAGCCCTTCAAGGTTGTCCATGATACCTTCTGGCACTGAAAGCAGTGAGAATTTTGCTTTTGTCTTCTGTGCCATCAAGCTGAGAGACAGGAGAGACATGGGATTCTCCAAGTTAGTATCTCAATTTGCAGTTTGCTTGACTGTCTTATGGTGAAGAATGTGTCGTGTGTTGGCTGTCCTGGATTGCCCATCTAGTGAAACATTCGCTATGTGGTGCAGCTGAGACAATGGCTTTCTCAGACAAACGAGAGAAAATGAAATTGGAATGAAATCTCTTTTCCTGTCTCCTGTGATGCTTGCAGGGGTAATGGCACTGGAATGTATTTCCGGAGTGTGGAGTGTCCCAGAGCCCCGTGTATCTGTGCCACCAGGAGGTTGTGCCAATGCAGGAGAGGAGTCACAGCAGGACTTCTTTAATCAGCCATGGCAGAGCAACAGAGCACTTTGCAAAATGTGCTGAAGACCGAGCGTGTGTCTCTGTTAGTGCCCTACCTAGCAGCAACAGCGGCAGAAGGATTTCAAGGCTCAGCCTTTTTCCACAACTCTGCCCTTAATAAATGATTAAACTCTGCACTTAATAGTAAGTGCTGGTGGAATTTAAATGGGTTGCCGTGCCCGAGCTTGACTTCTCTTTTTCTCCCTTTTGGAAGCAGAGCTTAAGACAGGTTTATAAAACCCGAAAAAAGGCAGCTGTGACTAATTCTTGGCTGCAGTTGGGGGGAAGAGAGAGAGAGGAGGCACAAAGGGCAAAAAGGGTTTTCCTGAGCATTCACGTTGGCCCAGCCTCTGTCTGCTTAGCCTGTTGAGACTAGACAAAATGACTGCATGGCCCATTCCAACTATGTCTACAGAGAACCCCAGGTACATGGCCTGATATTTATATGAACTAATAATATAAATCATAAAATTAAATAGTATGATTTCATTCTGCAAATGATTTGGGGACATAGTTTACAGGAAAGACACAACACAAAGGAAAATTGTATTGCATGGTATAATTCTTTACGAGTTTTTTGTACTTTAATATGATATAAAATTTATACTAATAGGTGCCATTTTTATGAAGAAATTTATAGCCAAAGTATGGCAACTTCTTTGGTGCAAGAGCTACATAGAAAAAGTTAAATTTGACCATTACTCTTTTTTTTTTATTTGCATGGATATTTTGGTGTGAAGCAGAGAATTGTTTAAACTTGAGAGCTTTTATATTACATGCTTTTTTATTAGCCACTTTGTTCATGATCAGCTTTTCTGTGGCATCAGTAAAAAAATATGGGATCTGTCCATGGGCCAAAATGACATCTGTACTTTTTCACTTGCATCAGCTGAAGAATGTGTAGCCTAGAGACACAATTAATGCTAGGCTGGCCTCTTCCCCAGATTAGTGGTCTCTTATGCATAGGTTTATATGCCATATGTGAAGGGCCAAATTAGTCCCACTTGGGTCACACTTTCCTTGATCACTTCAAGAACTAACTCCACAACAGTGGCTGTTTGTAGAGATGTAATTTTCCATGGCTGAACTGGTATTTACCTGTAGAAGGATTTTTCCATTAAACATTCCGTGTGAGATGTTGGGACATAAAACACACTAAGATATATTTATTAGTGAAAATCTAACAGAATGAAATGACTCTTCTGAGACAAAAATATCTAGGTGGAAAGGCTGCTGGTATTTTCCTTCTTTGGCTGGTACTGCAAAAAAGTACCCTAAATTGTATCTGCATATAGATGTGGGAAGTCACCTGCTTTCTTCACTGTGGCTTCAGTATGGTTCCTCAAGGACAAAACCTCAGGTCCATTACCTGACCTAAAGGACCAGTGCCAGGACATAATAACCAAATGCAGTTAGGCATACAGAGATTGCTGGGGATGTGGTGAATACCAGTGTCTGGCTGGGTAAGGGATTATCTCCACTCCTGGCGTTGCTACCCTTGGCAGCCCTGCTATGCGACTGAGAATTAGAAAGTAGGGCCCAACATATTACTATATATCAGCAAAACAGAAAAAAGATCATAGAATAATAGAATCTTTTAGGTAGGAAAAGACCCTTAAGATCATTGAGTCCAGCTGTAAACCTAACACTGTCAAATCCACCACTAAACCATGTCCCTAAGAACTACGTCTACACCTCTTTTAAATACCTCCAGGGATGGTGACTCAACTACTTCCCTGGGCAGCCTGTTCCAATGCTTTTGGTGAAGAAATTTTTCCTAACATCCAGCCTAAACCTCCCCTGGTGCAACTTGAGGACATTTCTTCTTCTACTGCCTGTTACTTGGGAGAAGAGACCAACCCCCATCTCACTACAACCTCCTTTCAGGCAGTTGTAGAGAGCGATAAGGTCTTCCATCAGCCTTCTTTACTTCAGGCTGAACAACCCCAGTTCCCTCAGCTGCTCCTCATAGGACTTATGCTCCAAAGACTTCACCAGCTCCATTGCCCTGCTCTGAACACGTTCCAGCACGTGAGGGGCCCAAAACTGGACACAGTATTCAAGGTGGGGCCTCACCAGTGCCAAGTACAGGGGGACGATCACTTCCCTAGTCCTGCTGGCCACAGTATTTCTGATACAGGCTAGGATGCTTTTGGCCTTCCTGGCCACCTGGGCACACTGCTGGCTCAGATTCAGCCAAGCTGATAGGATATAGAGGAAAGTGGGAGTTAGTTAGGAGTTTCCTAACTTGTGTAATACAACTTAATTTGTGCTGTCCTCCTCCACTTTGCCTTTGAGCCAGAATTCATGGCCACCTGTGATGTGCTTTGGTTTAAAGTAACTAAAGACATCATACTGGAAAGAACTGATACACGTTTGGGTTATGCACTTTTGCATATGTGCTAGGATGCACGGGCTTTCCTGCTATTCACGTAAAAATGCCAGTAGAATGTTTTGATGAAACCCTTAGGTACATTATTTTGATCACATATTTTGGAAGATAATTTAGCAAACATTTAGAAGAAAGCACGAAGGAGGCAAGAGATGTTTCAATTTTTATCTTCTGTCTTTTAAAACAGGTAACCTAGACTATGCATTGTACATGGTATTATGATATTACAAATATCCTGGAGAAGAAAAATATTTTAAAAATTTTGAACCTATCTTTGACATGGTTTAAAGAAGCACCATAAATATTAAAAATCTTATGTAATAATTATTTGTTCGTTTGTTGCAAGGTGCAGCTGAATAGTGGGGGTATTGTTTAATGCCTTTACTATACAATTTCATGCCTTAAAGCCTGGATTGTTTTCCAGGAGAACTTCCGCCTTCATTATTTTTTGAGTACTCAACAATGGGATAATTGCAACATATGAGGAAGACTTTTTATTGTAAATGACCGATATGTGTGCAGTCCTAAGGTAGTTTTTTGCTTGATAATATATGTATGTGTTTATATATTAATTTACAACTTGCATTACTTATGATTGTTATTAAAAAGCTATTATAAAAGAACAATAATTTGAAGACCACCGTCACGTGTCAAAACCCCATAATTTTCTTAAACACTTCAAAGCAATGCACACTAATGGAGCATGGTACTAGGTCTGGAACACTACCTGATAGCCTCAGAAGATGCAACAGGAAATCTGCTTTGAAGTAAAACCAGGAGGATGGTAGAAAACGTGAAATAGTGAGAGGAAGAGCAAAAACATGGAAAAGAACGTTATTCCTTTTAGGTCCGTTGTCCAGAGCAGGTCGTGTAGTGTTAGAGAGAAAACAACAAAAATACTTCCTTCCAAAATTCACGGGAAGACATATGTACATTTTTTGTCATTGTGTAACATCCATGTTCTTAGCCTTTAAATAGCTTTGTCTCTAGAGGGAGAAAGGTAGTTGTATGATCAAATCACTGCCTTATGCTCTTGTTTTTTTCCATGATCGGTTCAATCATGTATTTATTCACCAAAGTCATTAGAATTGCAATGGTAATCAGAAAGAGGAAATGGTCTCCATCTATCATCCTGTTTCTAACAAGAAGAGGTAACAGACCATTTTAGTTACAGTGCATTAGTGCTCATTACTGCCCTAATGAAGATTTGTGTTGCTTTTCCAAGAACCTTGAAGCTAATCTTCAATATCCTCCTAGCTTTCAAAGAAATACCAGTTTTCACATGACTTCAGCCCATTGGAGCAAACAAAGAGGTATTAGTCTGACCATTATAAAACATAGTTTCATCAGGGAAATTAATATGAAAACCACGAGGTAACATCTAGTTATTTCATTACTGTGGCTAAATTCTGTGAGTTTGGCAAACACTGACTGACTTGGTCCCTGTGCCCAGAATTTTCTCCTAGCAGCTGTATCTATACTGCTGAACACATGGCTAGTTTTAAACTATTACCTATTAAACTATTATCACATATTCAAGTATATGTGATTGTGATATATTATAGTAACCAAATGGCCACTATGCATCTTGCCTAATCTAGATTTCTACATAACTGGGATCAGTATTATTTCAAGTACCCTCATTCTTACAGTGAAACATTTGGGCTGCAATTGGAAATCCCAAATTCTCTTGACTGATGACTTTTCTTGATGTGTCACATGCCATCACAACAACCCCAACCAGACACACCTCACAGTGAATAGTGCTTGGGAATCAGCTCTCCTTTGGGTGGTGTTTGCTGTGTTTATCCTGTCCTGGTGAGACGAAGTTCCAAAGCAGGGCCTATTGCACATCCCAGAAAGAAAGGCATCCCACAAAACCTGCTTTTCTGGTGTTTCTTGTCACTGCTATCTTGGGGCTGGACACAGTTAACAAGCAGACAAGGGACTGAACTTTCGCTTACTAATTTTACTTACTAACACATGGGCATTAGCACACGTGTCCTCTGTAAACTCTGGATTCAGGTTGTCCCTCTGGTTTTGCATCCAACAGAATTGGGTGTTTGTTCAAACTGAACACCTGTTTAAATATCTTGCTCTGTCAGACAGCTTCAAATGTTTGAGGCTCCCAACGCGTGAGGAGTTACTTTCCTGAGCTTTGCATTAAGCATCTGTTGGAACACATTCATTCTTGGTAATTACTTGACATTTGGACACAAAGAATTCTAAAGAAAGGAAGTACCTTAGTGGACTTAGGAACATTTAAATGCATCCTAAGGAAAGACCAACTTGAGTGTTGTTTGAAGAGCTTTAATTTTGTTGGCAGGGCTACTGGGAACTAAGAAAGCCCTTTACACTTGGAAACAAGCTTGCCAAACCATTTCCTTTGCGTATCTTGTTCTGCAGAAGTAACAGAATATTCCATTCCTGCATATTTTAATAATGCCAAGGGAAAAGGTGTATGCAGAGTCAAGGAAAGCAGCTTTCTGACCAGGCTGTGCTGCCTGTTCCCATGGTTTATGCGTAACAGTGATGACACACAATTCCTCCTTCCTGTGGAAAGGATCTCTGTCACAAAGAGAAGTCCTGCTGCTCTCTGAAAGACTGACCTTTTTACTGGTAGCGGCTTGGCAGGTGTTTGTTTTAGGTTTTAGATATGTAACTTGCAAAAATTAAAATGGGCTCCAGGGATTTGACTACCATTCTATTTTACATCTGCTTTCCAGTGCCTTGATTCATGTTGGTGAGAACAAGAGAATTAGGCTCTGAGTTTCCATTTTTTACTATGCAGGAAAACTAACATTATTATGAAGAGAAGCAGTTTAAGGATACTGTGGAGTATGTCTATATGGAGATATAGATCACTGCCTTGGATTACATATGGCAGTCAATTCTGTGCCCAGTAGTAGGTATTTGAAGAATAAAGAACTTAATTGTGAACAGCTGTTTCCACATACTTAATAAAGTGTGCATGGCCAGTTCAAGCTCTATAAAGTGTTAAACATAGTTTTATAAAACACATACTGGGGCCATGCACATTTTTCAAAGAGTGCATCAGCCAGTCTGACTGTTAAGTCCTGTCTATCTTTTGATTTCAAAGACAGATCTCTGAAAGTATTTTTCTTGGTTTTCATAGTGTAACTGAGGCCTGGATGACTCCCTAATATCTGTAAAAAACATGGCAATCCTTACTTAAAAAGAGCACTAAGTTATTATTATAGGTGTCTTTCCACCTCAACTATTCTGTTTTGTGATGTTGAAAGGAGGAAAGGAACCAGGCTTTCAGGCTGGTTTTATTCCAGTCTGGCTTATGGCTTCAGAACTGTCAAGTGTAAGCATCCCAGGGGAGCTGGTAGGGATCAGACATTAATAGTATCTAGTTAATCTGCAACCTATGAGTGGGAATTTAGAGCCCTGGGCTCTAGAAATGACCCACAGCTGTTATTCATCCAGGCATCAATCCCATGCTTTTGATTTCATAAATGATGATCAACAAATACTAAAGTGTGTGGCCAGTCATTAAGGTTTGAAAGGTCCTTTGGGGCCTGAGCAACTAACATGTTTTCATTCCTGTTTTGAATGCAGGAGCCATAGATTCAAACAAAGGTCCATTTCCACCAGTGTGTCTTCACTGGAGTTGCATCCCTGCCTTCAGAGGGTATCAACCCTTGTCCTGCAGAGTGGCCACATGACATCCAGATGAGTCCCTCTGATGTAGCAGGTCAAAACTGCAAGCTGATACACATTTTTGAATCACTCTTTGGTTCCAAGGAGCAGAAATTATCCTACAACTTCCTTCAGAGGCCAAGGACTTCTGGTATGAATTTAAGCTGGTTCAGGGAAGAAGTGGAGAAACTGCAATGGGTTAAGCAATCATGGTAAGACAGCTGTCTGAGAGAAGACAGCTTTAAGGAACAGGTTACGCTACAAGTTTTAAAGGTATTTTGAGAATTGGTGTGATTTAGTGGAGGTTTGACTAAATTAGACTAAACCAAATTTCAGCAATAGGTTTAATACCAAGAATTTGCACCTGTTGAAATAAACCCAGTGTAGAGAGGGCCTTCCTTAAAGTTTCCACATCACTACCTGAAATGCATAAACATTAGTTTTGAAAGTACATATTTCTGCATTTTACATGAATGCACAGTATTCTGCCAGTTAGCACTAAGCTTGTACAAGTAAAACTAAATCCAAATAAAAAAACCAAAAAAGCAGCATGGCCAAATGAAGATCAGAAGTGTTTTAAACAGTCTATAAATCTCTTCCCTCCACTGCAGTTTCCATGCTCCTGTTTCTTCAGTTGGCCTTTAAGCCCAGGAGGAGAATAAACTTTCACATCCAATATAAATAAATGAATAAACAAAGTGGGAAAGTTTTTTTAATTATTATTTAAGCCCATCTCTCACATGCATCTTGTTCAATGTCTATGCAAATAATGCTAAATTAACATGAATATTACCAAGTACAAATTCAAGCAAGGTCAACGGCACTGAATGACAATTACCTGTTGACATTTTCTTAAGTAGTCACGCACATGGCTCTATGTGCTCAATTGTCTTTTTGATGTAATTTACTATGTTTGTTTTTCGTAATGGGGGAAAAAGATCTCCCACTTTCCTCCTCTTGGTCCTTTATGCAGATTATCAAGGAGCCTGGTCTCTTCAGACCTGCTTCTTAGCGTGGCCAAAGGGCTCTCAAGGGTTGTGCATCTCCTAAGTGGACCTGGCACTAGAGGGCGATGGAGACATACACTTTTCCCACAGTGTCTGAACAATTTGTTAGAAAGCAAAAGCAGAGTTATAAGATACTAATCAGCAAGTTCTCCAAAGACAGGCATGCTACTGCTCTACCATCCCCTTTACCTTCTGTTCTCATACCTTCTCTCTGGCTTCTGCTTATTAAATTGCGGGCCCCAGACTCCAGTGGTAGTTCTCCACATTTCTTCCTTCCTGTTATTACCACCTTCTGCCCTTCAAAGTTGATGCTCTGCCCTTTTGCACGTGATCTGAAACTTGTCCCCAACTCCTGATCAAATGTATTCTCCTCAGGAGTCTTCTTTTTCTTTTCCTATCCCTGCTTTTGCCTCTGGCCTTTCCCTGATCTTATTAATTCTCCATCCATCTTTCTATCAACTATGCCCCGTCCTCAAGGAATCTCTCCCATTCCACATCCTGTCTATGTCCTGCATTCAAATAATGCAAAAGCCAGGGAGATAGAAAAATAAGACGTAAGAAGGTGCTTCATCATCTGTGCTAGTGGTTAGAGCACTGCAAAGAAGAGGCCTGTGTCCTGGTCTTTGTGCCTAAAGTTTCAATTCATGGTACAGTACAGAAATAGTTTGTAAATAGGTAGGCTGGACTGTAAATAGGTAGGAAAAGCCCTAGCTGGGGTAGGATAAGTGTTGCAATCACCAAACTTCAGTGTTAGGTACCATAGCTTCTTCAGGAGGAGTGGAGGGTGTCCTTAACTGGTTCATTGATGACCTAAGGAGTGTGTAAAACCAGGTTGACCTGTGGTTGAGGAAGGCTGAAGCCTAGACCTTTTGGTGCATAACTGCGTGCTCAGGTTGCTCTATGAAATTGGATGGGGTCCCAGGGGACCATGGATGAGACTGGACTGGCAGTGAGCTGAGGGTCCTGGGCTCCAGAGAAGACAGCAGGATACCTCGTGTGGGACCTTCCCCATCTGTTACCTGGAGGCTGCTCTGTATTCACACAGAGAGAGCAGTGTTCGCTGCCATGTGTCAGAGGCAGATGGAGGAAACTGCCTTCTATGCTGCATGCAGGCAGCTGCAAGAAGTGCACTTGTGGTTAGGCTGCAGGAGCGGTTTGTGCCTGTGACTGGGGGCGGGAAGCTGCTCCCCTGGCTTTGCCAGGCATGCTCTTCTGCTAGCAGGTTTCTCCCTTTGAAGTTGCCAGCTTTTCTCCTTTTGTAAACACCACACCCCATCAGAAATGTTGTGAACTGTACTGGTGACCTGATTAGGCTGTGTGGGATTAGTCATGGGTTAAGCTGCTCTCAAGGAAAATTTCTTGAGATGCCTATAGAGACAAAGTTAGCTGTCACTTGGAGTTGCCGGCTTCAGTCCATGCAGTTTTTATTGTCCTCCCATGGCTTCTCAAACCTAGGACCTCAAAGACTTGGAAATACATCCTGGATCTGTTACTTGACCACCTTTTTCACTTTCCAGCAGATTCAGGATTAATCTAGAGAACAGGTAGTCTGTCCATAGATCTGTCATCCCACCTGCAATATTCTTTTTCTAGTAGCAAATATGCCATACATCCCCCATAGGTGACTCCAGGCCAGACATTTTCTTTATGCTCATAACTTCATAAAGCACTTAAAAGAATGTGTCAGGGTAAAAATAGAATAACGAGAGGGGTAGGGAAAAAGTCCACTCCAAGCCACCATAATTTTTTAAGAAAAGCGTGCTGAAGATTGCAATAATAGACAATGCTGGGTCCTGAAAATGGATGATTCATCTTGTATTTGCTTTTCATGACTGCATACCATACAGTGTCACTTCACTAACTCATGTCGTGCCCCCATCGGTGAGCCTGATGGGCATGTTCTCAGTTGCCATGAAGATGAAACTCACCAGGCAAAACGGCACAATGCTCCTGAGCTCAATGAAACTGCGATGTGGACAGTTCTTGAAAGCATCAATTTCTAAGTTATTAAGGTGACAAATATTTCCGCCTCCTCCAGAAAAAGCAATCTCTCGCCTCATCGCTGCGAGATGTGGTTTGAACTGTGTTTCCCTGGAAATGACATGATGACAGGAGGGTACGTGATTGAGAATGAGAAAGTATTATACAGACTCGCATTCAAATTCATTATCAGGCAGTGAGACTGATGACTCAGAGTTAGAAAAAAACCGAAACAACCAAAGATCGTGTCTCAGTCAGTGCTCATAACAAACTTGAATTCCCATTTGCACAGCTCATATACATGGGAATTACATCGCACGCTTAGAATCAATTTGCATATGCTGTTTCTACTCAGTCACACAACAAATAATGTATTAGGAGTGCATATTAATGCATTATATTATCATACAGCTTGAAATGCTGTCTTCTGTTGATGTGCTTTTCAAAGAGTGTGTGCATGCACGTGTGTGTGTTCTCACTTGCTCTTTCCCTCACTGTTCCTGTTAGAGTAAGGAGTTCCTGAGGGACCACATTAAGAAGAGGTGAATTTGGGAATCTAGGAGTTTGGTAAAAGTAGCAGATAGATGGGCATATTTAAAACTGAAGGTTTAAATTCCTTCTTTGGCACTGGAGCATTATCTAATATGCAAGCAGATTTCAGAATCTGGGCCAGAGTCCCTGCCAAGGCAGGCTCACGTGGTCTCCATCTGGCCTCATCATCCAAAGAGATCAGGCCCTTCATTAACTGCAGAACTATGATCTCAGAGTCGATCATCCCAAGCGGACCTGCTTTGACAATGTAGTGCTTTTGCTGTGATGATTCACTACTTCTGCAGCTTGCTAAGTACCAAAGAATCCCAGAATGTGCTGCATCATTAGCAGATTTTTTGGATCACCAATAATAAAAACAAGAACTGACAAAAATATCTGCGCTATATTTTCAGTGACCAGAAAAGTAAAAAACACCCCCCCCCTAATCCAAAACTAAGCATTAATTCATCACATTAAGCCAAACAAAACTACATTTTGAATTTCAGCTTTTTTCTTGTCATGTCGTTTGGTGGAAAACCTGTGTGTTATGGAGGGGGAGAAGATCAACACCTTTACCTTCCTTGCTATTTGACTGTTTTCAATAGTCATTTTTTCTTTCTTTCCTGTAGGGTACGTGGAACAAATGTTGGCTGATGTGCCTGAAGAGAGGCTGAGAGCGCTATGCGGACCTTCTGAGCTGCATGGACCTTCTGAGCTGCGAGAATCTGAGTAAGTGATGGAGGTCTCTCGCACCACTTTTCTGCTCAAAATGATGCTAAACCTTCAGTGATGGACTACCCAGGACTGTGCTGCCATGTTATTCCCTTCTCTTTCCTCCCTTTCCTGGGACATTCATACATGCATGTCTTGCACTGTAGTCTCTTATTGCTGTGCATTGGGCTATGCAGGTGACCTGAAATTCAGATATGCAAACTAAGCAATGTCAGGACCTGTTTTCTATCCTGAAGGCTAACAGGTTTTGTCTGGCCATATCTATGCTATTTAAACGTCTTATACGTATGAAACAAGCTGTGCCATATGCAGCTACCCATTGAGAATGATGCCTGGCCCATGCTAACACCTGAACTCTATTTATCTGACCTGAGCCAAAATCACACCTGGGAACATGCCTGTGGGCCATTAAATGCTCTCTGATACTCCTTAAATTTACTAGGCATAGACTGAGGGTCAATTTTTTGTTCACTCACTGTCACTTTTTGTTTGGTTCTAATTAACACCATTAGGTTATGTAGAGGAAAATGATGGCCAGAAGTAGTCTCCTGATTTTGCTCTCCACATATACCCAAGCAGTCTAGAAGCTTCAGCTAGGCCTGTGTTTCAGCCTCCTTTTTGCTTGGTCAGACTAGCAGTTTATTTGGCCAGTTCAGAGCTTGATCACACGTTGAGTTCCTCATCACTGGCTGTTAAATAGCGTTGGGCTGGGTATGGATCCTACAATTTATTACACCATCCATGTGTTAGTAATGATCAAAAGTGACGTGCTAAAAGAAGTGATGGTTTCCATTAAGACTGTATTATACTAGTGTTTACAAGACACAAACTTGAGATAATTGTCTCTCTTGTTGGCTTTGTTTGAATGGTTTTGAAGAATTTAAGTCTCTTTAGATATTTGAGGAATGCTTGGAAAAAATCCAAAGGGGACCCACATTAAGGAAGAAGCGAAAAACTTTGTTGTTGTGATGATAACAATGGACACTGGTATCTTGGAATAGCTAGCACGCACTTTAAAAAGACACCTGACTGTGGCATTTAAATAATAATATTTTATTATACCTCATAGAGTCTGTAAATCAAAAACAGGCTTGCAAAACAAACACCGTGTGGTTTTACTGAGAACATGGATGTCACAATTTAAACCCTCAAATGTTCTTTTGCATATTATTTAAATAATTTATATTAGCTTGGGTACTCTCAAGACACACAGGAATACTAACTACTCTAGACACACTAGAATTGCAACCTCATTGTAAAATCTGTCTGCAGTTAAGGTCTCTGAAAGACAACTTACATTCCTGAACTTCTGTTACTTAAGGGCACCACTTCTTAAAATGGTAATTCGTCATTAAGTGACTTGAACAGAGCACAGCCTACTTATTGTATATGTCAACCAGTTCCCTCCTGTAATGTCACCTCACTGCTTATATTCTTTCCATAGGAGAGGTGTTAGCTTATCTCTACATTCCATGGCGTTTGATTCTGGAATACTAAGGAATTGGCCTTAAACATTATTCCAGAGGTAAAGAATCACAGAATTAAGTTACTTCATCTGCTATTTGGTTGCACTAAATTCCACAACATAGAATAGCAGAATACCCTTCAGAAGGAGGGCATGCATAGATAACACTTTAAATATCAGATGGCATACGTTGACTGTAGAGTCCGTGTTCTCCTCATTTCCTCTTGTGTACTGGTTGCTATTTATACGGAATTTTCATATCATAGTGGCACATACTGCCCCTGCCTATTCCCCTAGAGGGAATAAATAAATAAATAAAATTCAAACATGGCTTCAGGACTCGATTGAATAAGTCAAGAATAATGAATATTAAATCTCACTGAAAAATACGTTTTAGTGCATTGAATAAAAAGTTACATGAGAAATAGCCTGTTGATTACATATATAATATTTTCTTTCCCACAGACTGAAGCATATGGAGTTTAACAGCTACACTAGGAGTAACACATCCATACTGCACATATGGCACAATGATGTGAGCAACACAGAGCTAGGACACCATCAAGGAAGATGAAGAGCGGTTTCATTTAACTACGAACACTTAGAGACGTGAACAGCAGGGCTGAAATATAAGATGTTTGGATAGAAACTTCTGTGGGAAGGCAGCACCTTTGCTGACCCGCACTGCATTAAACAGAAGATGAGGAGCCAGAGCACTGGTGGGCTTTGTGTTGAAGTCAACCAGGACAGCTCCTGAGTGACTGAAGAAACAGCACAAAAGAGGATGCAAAACAAGACCCACTCTGAATATTGCTGCAACTACAGCTTTAACAAGGTGCTGAATTCAGGCCTGCAACTCTGGCAACAGTGCTCTAGGCAATTTGTTCCCCCACAGTAACCCCTTTAAGCAGGAGGGCTTGATAATTTTTATTTGGTGGGAGAACATCTTTGGGCGAATTAATGTTTCTGAATAGGAAATATGGAAGAAAATTCCTCTAGCTTCAGAAATGAGTCAGAATAAAAGTAAGCTAGACCTTTCTGCAGAACAGAAAAGCACTTTGCAGAAAGAGAGCACTTACTTAATCTTCAGACCTGCTAAGAATCTGTTGAACAAGCTTGGGGAACTCATATAGGGTGGAATTTCATCTACCTCTGCTTTCTTGTCCCATGCAGGAACAGGGCCATCAGATGAAGCTATGCAAAGACGGGTGCAGAAGAAACAAAAAGGTATGGTGTATTATGCAGCAGGTATTTGAGAAAGTTCTGGATGTTTAAAATATGCATAAGTGGAAGGGAGGACTCAACAAGGTAATGGAAGATAAATTATTTCAAAATATATATAAACGCCCATGTTGAAGATGTTTATTGAAAGTGAAAAATGAGACTGGTTTTGCACTTGCATGAACAACAGAAAGACGTTGTCAGGTGTGTCTGGGGAGTGGGAGAGGGGAAGAAATGGGCCAAAGAGGACTGCCGTGCCCTCAGGGAGAGCTGGGAAAACCAAAGCCCTGTGTTTTGGGGGAGCGCAATGATCATCACTGACACGTCCACTGTTTGTGGAACCGGTTGGTTGCAAAGAGGGCTAAAATAAGGCCTCAGGAGTGGGCCAGTGCATGCAATCATCCTCCTCATCTCTCACACACCTCTTGAATATGTATGGGTTTGACCAACACTTCTTTGGGAATTCTGCTAAATTTACCCGTGGGCCATATAAGCAGAACTTACTAGAATGGCTAATTCTTATGAGTGCTTCAGATGCCCGATTTTGAGTGGGACTCTGATTCTGCCTCCTTTTCTTAGGCTATAATTCTGTAAACTTAATTTCACATCCATTGTCTTTAGGAAGTGAAAACATTAAGAAGCTGGACACTGTATTTTTGAGCCGGTACTTTTGATGACAAGAAGACGTATTTGGGGACCAAGTGGTAGATTTTTCAAAAATGCAGGTTCATCTGAACTGAAACTATTCACGGATTTAAACTAAGTAAAAACGGTGGCTGCTTTGTCTCTTTTTTTTATGCAAAAAAGAGAAATACCAGAAATATCCAGCTGTTTTATTTTAACGATTAAAAAAATCCCCAGCAAAACAAAAAACCCCAACTCAACGAAAACCCTTTTGACTCTTCCTTTAAAAAAAGAAATAAAGTAGCACATCTTTTTCCCAAAATATCATCCTGCCAATATCTCTTTTGCAACCACACGGCTGATGGAATGTAATGTGCTGAATATCCTTAAATAGCATTGACTTAAGTATCCAAGTGACATGAAATGTACCTGCAATTTTAATTTTTTTTTTTCCCCAGGCACGCATGCGCAAAGGAAAAAATTTTGATTCATTTAATCTGGCCCAGAATATTTCTTGGAAGACTGATAACTTTTAACGGAAAACTCACGATCTCTCAGATTTCACCTCACGTAACTCTGGATTGTCAGTATAAAGGTAGTTAAGGTCAATGCTTAATGACCATACTGATTCATCACCAAGTGCTTGTTTACTTGCCCTTAGAAGAAGGAGATTATGTCTGCTGGTTTTGGCAAGTTGTGCCACTTTAACGCAGGTTTTACTTTCCTCATAGAAATTTACCCCACCCCTAATGAGCTATTAATCAGAAATTAGTGGACTAGTGTGAGAGATGAGATGAAGATCTGTGGAGACACCTTTCATTCCATTTTACTCCTTTTATGGGGCCTCAGCTTCTTTTATAACAGTTCACTATTTAATAGCCACTGTCACTTTAGCCTGTAAGTTCAAAAGACCTATAAATTTCTTGACACAGCTTATCTGTCATGGAGCAGGACTGCTACAATAAAATATGATAATAAATTAATAATCAATAGTAGCTGACAAGGTTCCTTTTTGCTCTCCCCTGTGAGACAGCCTGGGCAGTTGGGCCACTGGGAGGGTTTGTGTCTCACATCAGAGGACTGCGAGACAGGGTTGGAGTTTCTGGGTTTTCCCCTGAACTGTTACTGTAAAGACGTTTTTTCATAGCACAGACTGTTATTTCGCAGCCTTAACTTCTCTGTAGTTAGATTCGAATGAGAAGACCTAGAGAGATGAGAACTTATCTCTTTTTTACAATGAGCTGTTAACTTTGTAACCTAATTACAGCCGCATGAACATCGAAGCTATTATTAGTGTAATTGACATGACTTTTAGCCAATCTGCAGACAATTAATAATTTTTTAGGTGTGATGGGGTATTTTTCCTAAGGAATAATGCCTTTTAATCTTCCCCCACTGTGGAATAGGTTAGACACTTCTGATTACCATCCTGCTTTCAACTACCTGCCTTTTTGCGTATGAATATAGAAAGTGTCCACTTCTGATTGTGGTGGATACTCGGAATTGAAACATGCTACTGAAGTGAATCAAGGGCTTTGTTTTTCTGCACAAGAAAGAGCAGCTTGAATTACTTCATGCCTACCCCTTCCTATACCCAGGGCTGTCTCAAGGTCAGCCTGGAAGTCTGGGAAATGTTATCAGTCTAATATGCCAGAAATAGAATGGATGCCTAACACTTCTTTGGATATGTGAGTTAGAGTCAATCGATCTATATCACTGAAGCATCTAGCCTCGTATTAACTAATGTGACAAATATCTGCCACATAAACCTCATTTCCTCTCCATTTGATTTGTTTTGCACTCATCAGTGTCTAAACTTTACTGACTAAACAGCCTCGAAGATTTTCTGCTCTACTTTCTTTTCTCAAAGAGCTAGAGACATGCTGGATACTGCCTGCATGCCAGGGCTGCCACTGTCATAGAATCATAGGATCATAGAATGGTTCGGATTGGCAGGGACCCTAAAGATCATCCAGTTCCAACCCCCCTGCCATGGGAAGGGACACCTCCCACTAGACCAGGCTGCTCAAAGCCTCACCCAACTTGACCTTGAACACTTCCAGGGATGGGGCATCCACAGCCTCCCTGGGCAACCTGTTCCAGTGTCTCACCACCCTCACAGGAAAGAATTTCTTCCTAACATCTAATCTAAATCTACCCTCTTTCAGTTTAAAACCATTACCTCGTGTCCTATCACTACACTCCCTGATAAAGAATCCCTCCCCATCTTTCCTGTAGGCCCCCTTCAGGTACTGGAAGGCTGCTATAAGGTCTCCCTGAAGCCTTCTCATCTGCAGGCTGAACAGTCCCAACCGTCTCAGCCTGTCCTCATAGCACAGGTGCTCCAGCCCTATCATCTCTCTGAATGATAAATACTGCTGCTTTCCAGCAGGTATAGGTGGAACACTTTGAGTCTTAAGGGGTGGGACAAAGAGTTATGAAGCATCAACTAGCTAACAGAGATCTTCAGCACTGTCTCCGCCTCTTTCAAGCTACCACGGCTGCCTTATGCCAAAGAAGTGACATAAGACTTTTCCTGGTCTTTAGTGTTGTGTTTCACAAGGTCTGAGTGATTCCCATGGCTGAGTTCAAGCACATCACAGGAGCAACTGCATCAAAGAATGGCTCTGTGGAAATATTTTGCAGCAAGATTTGAAATAACTTATTTATTGCTTTACAAACAGGGATTAACAACATTCTTCTTTAATGAAAATTTGTGTGAATGACAAAGTGGGCACTGAACAATGTCATCTGCGCATTTCCTTCAGACTGCTCAGATTCCAGTAAAATCAGTGAAAGCTTCCTGCATAGGTGGGTGCTATGTGGTTTGCCTGTGGGTGGGAACACTTCCCAATCTACTGGTCTGACCAAGAGCACGGCTGCTCCCAGGACAGGTGTCCTAAGCCAGGTGACTTCAGTTGTTGCTGCTAATAAATGGGGGCTGAAAACCTGTCAAAAGTGATGCTCATGGCTACAAGTGGGATTAAAGCTGAGACAAGCTTGGAGGCGTCTTTGGTGCCAAGAGAAGTTTATGGTGGGTGGTAGAACATACAGATGATTTTAAAAAAAGAACTGTTGTTTGCATTTGTGCCTGCTATATTAAAACCAGAAATTCTTCACTCTTGTGAGAATCTTGTCAAGAGTACAGAATACGCTAGAAGTGAGTTTGACTCTGAAAGTTTAAGAAACGGTAACACCTTGGCTCCCTAAATGTAAGCAGTGCTGTTTTCCTCTGCCTTGAATTACGTATTCAATTAAAATATTAGTCTGCATGATACAGTTTGTTCAAGTAATTTGCTCTGAGTTAAGAAAAATCTTCAGCTTTATTATAATAATTAATTCAAAGAAAAGATTTATTATTGTGTTGAACATGTTCTTCTATGCTTGGAATACTTAATAAGTCATTAATTAATATCACTGCTATTAAGAACACATTAATGTTATCAGATTGCCTTACGTTGGTTTCTGCTGGAAACATTACTTGCTCTTAGAGAGGTGGAAGGAATTGCAGACACAGTGTGGTTCTCCTCAGCTCTAGCACATCAGTGTGTGGACCTTGCTGCCTTATCCAAAGAGGCGCCCAGTGAAATACTGAATTCCAAACAGAATACTGCACATTCCCCACATGCAGAGAGCTGGATGCTTTAAACACCTCTAGAGAGAGTGAGAACCTCTGTATTTGCTCAGGCATGTAAGACAAGACCCAAGAAAATAAACTGAGCAGAGCAAGGGCCTGTTCTCCAGCTCTGAGGCCATGTAGCACAGAGTAGCTGTGTCCACGTCATTAAAGTTTCTTGCTCCTTTTCCTCTCCCCACTGAAAGAACACCTCACCAGGAAGGGTCCCTGGTGCAGGCAAGTGCCCAAACCATGCCTGGAAGACCAGTAACTGGCTGAAAACCTGCCAGAGTCATGCCAACAAACAAGAAGTGTGGATGGCTGGGTTCCATTGTTCATGCCCATGCTCTAGCACTGCTTCATTTACATCATAGCTCAAATTACAAATACTATATTCCACCTGAGATTAATAAAATGCATCTCACCTCTCTAAAGTCAATGTGCAACAGATGATGAGTCACGGTGTGCTACATTTGCTATTAACTACAGAAAGTTAGAACAGTGATTGTATATACTGCAGCTGCACTGGTAGCTGAGCACAATAACCCCAAGGAAGCGACAGTTTTAGGATGCTGCTGCTCCTACAGGACAGGAAGAGCACACTCTTACACTTTCTTTGGCTCTCTGTTTTTCCCCCAGGTGACTCTGAGACTTATCATATGTTGTGTTCTCTGCTTGGTTTAAACTTATTATGAATTATGAGGCATTATGAAGCCTCATTCTGCTCTTTTTAATTTGACCTGATGCTTTTTTTCTTCCAGCTGCCCTTCTAATAAATGTCCCCCTCTCCCCCCACAATAACCCTCCTGACATTTTTTAAAAAAAGAAACAAATTAAATGTTCTGGCTTATTTATGATTATTCACTCTCTGTGCTGGTCCATTGCCATACCTTGCTGGGTTGTGTGTCAATTAAACCGTACACTCCTCAAGACCAGTATATTTAGACGGCTACTCACCCTGTGCAGAACTTACAGCTGCAATGTTAGGGTCTGGGTTGAAGCCACACAGAGAATTTGGCCCTTAACACTGTTTTAGAGTGAAAGATGATGTTTGGAGAGCAGCACTGAGGCATTAGACTGCCTTCTATATATCCAAAACCCAGTTTTACAAACTACAGAAACTTTTATTATTTGAAATTACTCCAGCCAAGAGCTACATTATTGATGACATAACTTCAACACAGACAGTGGCTTGAACATTCCCAGCTGGAATTCCTAGTCCCAGCAGTCAGGCGTGAGGCTTATGTAAAGATGATAATCACCTCCTGACTGCCTACTTTCCCTGCCCACTTAGTAAAGTATGTCTCTGCAGAGCCTGAGCTAAAACTCATGCAAAGTTCATGGCACACTTCGTACCAATGCCTGTGAATGTTGCATCACTTCGGAACTTTTTTTATCCCAGGCGATCTTAAAGTGTATTTTATAACTAATCATCAAGAGTTTTTACCTAAGGCTACAGCTGGGATGAGAGAAGTAGTCAAATAACCACAATGACATACTTTGTACCGCTGACTACAAGTACTACTTTGGCCATAGGTCATGACTCATTTGAGTTATGTGAAACCTGCCACAGTGTGTAAAGTTTACCACAAGTAAGAGGACCTCAGGTTTTTTAATTTTTTGGCTAGCAGGCTGCGGCCGCTCCCACAGTGAGTTCCATGGCATCCAATGGAACCTTGGAAATCTCAGCATCCAAGTCAGCTCTTCCAGGAATCAAACAAATTGTTCCAGGGAGTCTAAGTATTTGACCATGAAACAAACCCCACTCTCCACTTAACTGAGGCTAGACACTCAGATTGTTTGTACCTTTTGACTACGTTCCACATAATAGGCTATAATAAGGAGCGAGCTTACTGCTTTGAAAAAAATTTCCTCTTAAAGTCCGCCTGTGTTCTGGGATGCTCTTTATGCTTTATGCTCTTTATGGCAAAGCAGTAACACAGGAGAATGCGACCCTGAAAAATATAAGTCAAATGAATTACATCCAGATTGCCTAATGCCTTTGAGAAGTTGCTATGGAGGAAATAATGTATTTATGGCTAGTGTGAGAGACTGTAAAGGAAAACACATTGCTCACGTTTTTACATACTGTCTATCATATTGCATGACTATCTTAAATATAAGAACAAATATGAAAATTTTCCTTTAGTCACAGCAGCCTTCATTCATCCTGCCTAACTTCCAGCAGCCAGCTGAAGTACTCAAGAAAATGTCTTAATCACGGCATACCCGTTTACGCATCATGGTATTATGTCTAGTATGTATCATGGAATATCTGTTTTGGGGTGAAATTGTATATCAGTACTGGACAACCAAGAAAGAATGAATAGAGAAACATTTCAAAATGTAATCCCCAGTACAAGAAATACATGTTCTTGTTAGAGTGGGTCCAGAGGAGGGCAATGAAAATGGCTGAAACACCTCTCCTATGAGGAAAGGCTGAGAGTTGGGGTTGTTCAACCTGGAGAAGGCTCTACGGAGACCTTATTGTGGCCTTTCAGTACTTAAAGGGATCTTAAAAGATGGAGAGAGACTTTATACTGAGGCATCTAGTGACAGGACAAGAGGCAATGGTTTTAAATTGAAAGACAGTAGATTTAGATTGGACATAAGGAAGAAATTTTCTACAATGAGGGTGGTGAGAGGCTGGAACAGGTTGCCCAGAGAAGTTGTGAGTGCCTCATCCTTGGAAGTGTTCAAGGTCAGGTTGGATGGGGGTTTTTGAGCAAACTGATCTAGTGAAAGATGTCCCTGCCCACAGCTGGACTAGATGATGGACTAGATGATCTTAAAGGTCCCTTCCAACTCAAACCATTCTGTGATTCTGTGATTCTATAAAATGTACGCTGCTAAACTGAAATGACCATGCTGCCGCCGATACATACTGTATCAGTTTATATCCCCTCCTTCCCCGTACCTTTTCATGTTCTTTGTTTCATTCAGTGTATTTGAGATGTTTTCTGTTAGGTCTTATTTGTATAGCAGTTAGTGCGATAAGACCAATTCTGAGTAAGACTGAAAAATGTTATCGCAGACATTTTAGGGTCAGGCAAGATTTTGAAGTGGTAACCCTTGACTCTATCTGGAACCATGGGACCAAAGTTCTTGTCCTTGGAAGAACATCTGCAGTCACTGGACAGCTATGATCTTTTCAGTCATACTGGATGAGATTCATCTCACCTAGTCTAGAGACATGCTGTAATTATAAGTACATCATCTAAGCTAGTTATGTAAGCTACATCTATTCCAGTAAATAAAATGAGACAGGCCCATTCTTTTGTCAGAATTGGAAGAGTCCCTGGCTAGCTCCTGACATATGTCCAGACTTTGTTTTGGAGAGTGCTAGTTGACTCAGGTCAAAACTGCACCAGGGACCATGCTAACAATTCAGCAGTATGGACAATTGCATGCCAGAGAGACCATGTATTTTAATGACTTTATTAATTTAAACATAACCATAGGCATTGGAGAGAGATGGGCACATCCAGAGTTTAATTCATTGCACCTATTGATAACCATCTACAACAGATGGGGTTAAGCTGTCATTGGAGGTACCTGTGTTGGCTGGAGTGAGGCCCTATGGGTACACCGAAGGAGCTTAAATGCCCTGTTTACCATAGAAACACAGTTTTCTGTCCATTGATTCCCATGCTTAGATGGAGCATTTAGTGCTGTCTGCTATAGTTTGAAAACATGGCACATGACCGGTAGAGCTCCACACCCTTCTGCAGCAGCATCTGCCAGACAAGCAACCAGTCTCCAATGGCTCTAGATGCCTATTTTGGACAAGGGACTAGTGCTCCTCATGTAAACAGCAGTTACGGCATGAGATGAGGTCTGCACTTGGTAGCAGCTGTATAGTAAACATAGGCACAACACACAGAGAGACCGAGAGTAGTGGAAAGGGCATAATACCAAGAAAACAAGAGACATAAGTTAGATTCAGGCTTCCAATGGGATATCGTAATACGCTAACTGAAAAATTGTGGAATTAGTTTGAAGTGATGGAGACTGAGACTGCATGATTGGATAGAAGTGGGTGTGCATGCAAAAGCTTACCTTTTTTTAGTGTAAATGTGTTTTATTTCACTTCTGGCGAGTTGCATGTGGATATCTGCATTGTATAATTTACTCATGTGTTTTGCATTCCTCAGTGATATCAAGTAAATTCTTTGGTCAACTCCTATAAACAGTGCTTAAATCATAAATGAATCAGACATCTCAGATGGCCATTAAGCTTGTGCCTGTGGAAATATGAACGTTTTATATTTGCTGGCATGTGGAAAAGGTCATTATTTATTCTTCCTAGCCAGCTAGATGTATGAAATTTTACTTGCTGGAATGATTCCTTGGCATTTCCTAATATCATGGAACATGCTAAGTATTTCTTTTTTTAACAGAAGACAAAAAGGGAATAAGGCTGTGTTGCAAATGTTAGTTGGAAACAATTTGAAATAGAGAACTAAATGTCCATGTTTATCCAGGAAAGGTAGACGGAAACTTGGAACCACAAAGGTATTTTCAACTGAGGAGGTCTGCACGATCCATTAAGCACTACTGCATCATTTTCTCAAAAGTTTGGGGCCTCATCCTCTTCCTCTGGAAATTAATGGCAAGTCTCCATTAACTTCAATGGGAATAGAGTCAGGTCATAAGTCCAAAGCTCTTCTCCTCCCCAGGTATCTAAAAAGTTCTAAATGATTAAAGAACTGCTTCTAATCCCTCTGAAACTGATTTTAATGTAAGTAGGAGGTTAGAGAGTTGTTTTCCATGAGGCTGACTTCAGTGGGTAGATCTCTTGATGCACTTTTAAGAACTGAGATGCATTTTGTCCATGCCTATCCGGGGAATAAAAGTTTCCTTGTGAACCATATTTTAAATGAAACCTTTTTGATTTCTCTGCTTTCTGCTTGTGAGTAGGTGAACATAATGGCACAGAGCCAGAAAAACGCTGAAAGCCTTGAGAGCCACAACATTTATTACCGAATCCTTCACTGGGTATTGTTAGAAGTGGTCTTGCTGAAGCAGAAGACTTCCTATTCCAGAAGAAGGGGCTCTGTGGTAATAGATCGTAACATAGTGGCAGGATCTTGGGACATGATTCAGATTTTAGCTGGATTAAATTGCCCTCTGTAGAAGCCTTTTATTTGTCATTGAGGAGGTAGGGATCCTGGAAGGATCACAGTCTTATTTTAGCTCTTCTTAAGAGCTCAAAGTTTAGTGGAATAAATGACTGTATTGGTGTCATCTGAGAAATGAAAAAAAAAAAAAAGTGAGGAATTTTATTTACTTGAGTAAATATAACATGATTTCTTCATCCACCTCACGCACTGTCCTTCACACTCCTCTGTTTCCCAGTCTCCTGCTGCTTTTCCCTGTGTTCTTGAGACTTGGGTGGCATGGAGGAATCCAGGGATGAGTGTGATAGCCTGTTTGCTGGGATATGAGCTGTCCCAGGCGAAGTGCATGCTTAGAGCAGGAGAGCTAACAGTGCTGTGCTGCATCTGAGGCGTATGCCAGCTCTTGTGGCTCTTTTGAAATTGGTACCTTGTGTATTCCACTGACTGGCAGCATATGGTGCATTAGGTAGGCAGTTTTGGTGGGAAAAAGGCCACAGTGTTACACCACAGCATGACAGGAGACAATTTATAAATGACATAGGTGAAGAAGAAAAAAAGTGCTTTTAAAATTCTATACTTTTTTAAGCATGGAGGGCGTCAGACTGGGATTTATAGACTTTAAGGTCAGAAAGAATGCCTTGGGACTTCTCACTTGGCTTCTTTAATAACACAGCCTGGAGGACCACACAGGAATTTCTTCATCCATCTCATACCTTAAAGAAGAGATATCTATTCTTAATTAAATACAGAAAGTCTCGATTATTTTGATAGGATGATTGTATTCACTGAGTGCATACCTTACAATGTATCCTAAGAGGTAAAAACAAAGGCATGAGTATGTGATTCTTGATCTTATTTTTGAATTGGCGTAGTATTTGCCTTTCTACTTAGGAATCTGACTGTGCACTTCCTTAGACACTTCTATGACAAAATCTTGGCATTAGTTGTAATACTCTTCTAGAGTCAAGCTATTAACAGCTCAGGTAAATAGGAACTTTGATGTTCCCATAATGAGGACACTAAAATTAATTAACCTGTTCATAAACTCAATTTAAAAATGCAAAGATTTGAGAGTACTATTAAAGTACTTATGAGAATGCTATTATAAAAATTAAATAGTGGAAAAATATGCATTTCATTTTGAAATGGTGAGAGAATTAATTATATGTGAAAATACATTGCTCTTTGTGTGTTTAGTCAAAGGATAACCTTAAGTACTCCTTGGAGACATTTTTGTTACGTCCCTGTGTCTGATATACCTATTATTTTTCAACATCTGATATGAACATTAAGTTATATAACTTTTACATGCTTTTACTGTATATAACCCAAGTTACATAAATTCCAGGCCTTCTGACTGTTTGCAATCTTTAAAATGTAATGAGCTGAAAGATTAGCTTTGAGCCCTGGGGCCGGATTGATGTTTTGCTTAACCATTCAGCTGAGAACAGCTTTTAGAGGGATAACTCGTGCTGCATCACATCAATAATAAAACTAAAGACCTAGATCCAAGCAACTATGAATGGGAATTAAGTCTCTCAGAATGTTATAAACTTAAATGAAACAAGTCTTAAACAGAAGGCAGCTGCAGGCACTGGATCTAAACTGCATTAAGATGACATAATATTCTTTTGGAAACAATAAGGCTTCCATTGACGTGTTCTGTAAGACAATCCCTCAATGGAAACGAATAACTAAATTAACATACTGTGATGAAATATGACTCATACTGAAATACAAGTCTCAGTGGGGTTTCAGCATCTGAGAAACATATTCATAAGTAAGACTGTCAAACTGAATGCTCACTTTCAGGGATATTCTCTGATTAGCTACCATTCAGAGAAATACAGAAGAAAGAGTAAGATTTTCCACTGATGGCAATGGAAGTTGGACAGGGAGAACAGGAAAAGGCTCTTATTAAACATGTGTTTTTTTACTGAAGATACCACTTTTATTGAAGATGTCTCTTGCATTTGTACGTCCCAAACTGATAATACTGGTCCTCTGTTCTTACCATTACATACTCTTAAGACTCTTTTAAGCTTCTTGGTGTGATAATCCCTTTCAGTATTGCTGCATGAGATGTCAATAACATGTGCCAACTGCCATTCCTTCTGCCTCTCAGTTTCGCCTTTATCATGCATCGCTTTGTGTCAGTGTAGTGATATTGTTGCACGGGAAGGCAAAGCTGTCTCGAGCAAGAAGACTTTGAAGACAGAGATCTGTTTTATGTGGGACCAACTCTGGCTGGTTGCATTCAGAGCATGCCTGTGGAATACTTACAGATGATATAAAGGAGATGATTGTCTCATTTATAGAATCCTTTTTGGTTTTGTGAGTGCATGACAATAAAGGCATCGTGATGCAGAAGTCTGCCAAGAGAAAAGCTCTTCCAGGCCTGTGCTGAAGAGGAATGCTAGCTGCCTGGGAAGCTTCAGTGTTAAAATCTAAGGTGAGCAGGATTCACACCTTCCTAGTTAGGCAAAAGAAGAGAAAGAGAGGACTTTTTAGGGCTTTTGCTTTTGTTTTTGTTTTAAGGAAATCTGGTGTAAGAGAGTGCATGATACCTCATGCTATATCATGCCCCACACCAGTGTTTACAAGTATTGCATTTAGAAAGGTTATAAATTCCTGATCTACCAGGCCTTCAGTGATCACAGGTGATTTTGTATGGACATGATAGCGTTCACAAGCTAAATACGTCAAACTCCAGAGCTTCCATACGTTTCTCCAGAGTGCACCATCATCTGTTACAGGCAAGTTGATACTTTTGTTCCTTAGAGGAGAAAAATCTTGTTGTTGGGGTGCTTCTCTGCCCTGTGAACTCCTGTCTACTGTCCTTTTGTCCCTGAATCACCTGGTTCAGCGAGTCAGTGACCTGCTCATGGCAGCTTCATTTAGGTGCTCAATTTTTGCATGAAGAACTCAAGCATGTCTTTGGTTGGCTATGACACAGCATGCACTCACGGGTAGGATCAAAATCAGCATACCCAATCTGTCCACATCTTTGCATACTGTTGAACCTTTTACAGCTTGTGCAAGGACTTGGCAAACACTAGATACAACTAGTTGAGCAGGATGACTGGGTCCTACCAGGGCACCTTGGTGCAGCCAGGTCTGCTGTAAGCAGGTAGTCTCCTTCCCAGGATCAACAATTAGCACAGAGAGACACCAAGACTTACAGACAGTTGAGGGCTTTTGTAAAAGGAAGCCTAAGGAAAATATGGGCCCACTGCTCAATGGGATGAAGGGCATGGAAAAGACCATGGTACTCAATGCTTATTACTTTATGTCCTCGTGCCCTCCAGGTCCCTCGGTTTAGCAGCAGAGTGTGGGGTTATAAAGTACTGTCTGCGGTAGAGCAAGATTGAATAAGGAGCATGTAAACAAACTGGACATACAGCTGTCTGTGCAGCAGGGAGGGCTATATCCAAGAGTGCTGAGGGAGCTGGACTGATGTCATTGCAAGGTTGCTCTCTATCGTCATGGGAAGACTGTGATGATTAGAGGAGGCTGCTCATGACTGTCATATCTAAAAAGGATAATCTCGGGAAGTGGAGGCTGGTCAATCTAACATCTGTCAGTGACTTCACAGATCATACCCAACTGGGGAGAGCAGTCAATATGCTCTAGGGTGGAGCAGCTGTTCAGAGTGACCTTGTCAGGCTGTAAACCAAAAAGTATGCTGTTTGTACAGGAGGAAAACAAGAAAAAACAGCAACCAAATCAACATAATGCCAATGTATCCTTCAATGTTTTCTTGGTTCTGTCTGTATATGGATGCTGTATATAACCTCTATAGAGGTTATAAATTAGGAGTCTATCTAGCCTGTACTGTGGGAATAAACAGATTTTAAGCTGTTTTCAAGTATAGTAATGTTTGCACATGATCATTCAGGAAAGTAGTCACCAAACTAATGCCCTAATCCCTGCATTAACTTTCCTCCTGAATTACTACTGGCCTTGATGTCCTAATCCACATATCATTTGGTACATGTACTATTTCACTGAAATGACAAATTTTGCTTTAGATTTTTGTGGAAAAATATGTCCCCCAATACTATCTACACATTACATTCAAGGCATAAAAGAAGGTATTTCTACATGCATATCAACAGTGTACCAGAGAGCATAGCCAACATCCTTAGATAGGAAGTACTGTTTGTGGTCTGGTTTATTCGGGCAAATGTTTATTAGAGTTACCAATGCTAAAATGTGAAGAGAGAGAGCAGCAAGAGTTTCATTTTATATTCACAGAATACACTGTTCGATTTCTGCTGTTCTGTGTGAGGGTTTGGTTTTTTTTTAATTCTTACTGGAAATAGTGTGAAAACTGCAGCTGGCATAGAAGCCTCTAATTCTCTTGAACAAACACCATAAGAATATTTTCAGTAGAAGAACAATGAGGTGTCAAGTACAGCTGTGCTTTATATTCAGGTCTGCATAGAACTGAACCAAATTTACTTTCCCTCAATACCCTTGGAAGTGAATGTAAGGGAAAATTCATATGCTATCTTGAATGCAAATCAGGTTTGAATGCATGCTATAAATGAAGGGCAGAAAAGTAATTCTTTCTTTGCAGATCTATTGCGTTTTGGTCTAGAGAATATCATACATGAGGGCCAGGAATTCTCCTTATGAACTATGGAAAGTACTATAATGATTTCCTAAGAAGTTTATTAATGCAATCACACCACCTTCCACTTCAATTTACGATGGTGACCATCTAGAAAGGCACTATTAACAATGATTATGATCATTTGGTTAGTAGCATTTGCTGCCATTTATCAAATATTTCTGTCAGTGAAAGAATAAGCCAATGAAAAACAAAACCCATAAAATCCCGATTTGGGAATACTTCAAAACAGACAAACCAGACTTGATTATACGTAGAATGCTGCAACTGCAACAACATTTCTTGTAATTCTTTCACAGATTTTTCTTCTGTCTCTGGATCTTAACGTCAACAAACTTTGTGAAGATGAAATGAAGCAGTTGGTATGCTGACAAAACTCGGCAGCTGTTGAAAAAAAAACACAAAATCACTGTTGATCTTAGCATGCAAATGTCTGCATTCCCAGTTCCTCATAACTATATTTGATTGGTTAGTGCTTTGTAAGTAGTGAACTATCAAAGGTTTTACTTTGACTGGAATAAAAGCTGCAACAGATAACTGCTTGTTATAAAACTGAAGTATGCTAAATTGCATCTTTCAACTATATTTCAGTATCTGGCTGTTTGCAGTATGGTAGAAAGCACTTTAAGCTGTCATTACTCTTCAACTCTAGGTCACTGGCTCAAATATGACCTAATCAGTAAAGACTGTGAGTGATTTCCATCTGATGGATGTTTAGTAGCGTGTGTAAAATGCGCTGGTAGACACAGCGAAGTTTATTGGGAAAAGGTGCCCACATCAAAAAATCCAATAGTACAAGTCAGCAGATCTGCTTCTGCTTTTAAAAGGAAGAAAGAACTGAATAAGACTGGAAGCAAATGTGTATTTATCAGGTAAAAACTTACCAGATTAACACTGTGTAAAATAGAAGCACAATTTCTTCTTGATACTGGGTGATTGATACGGATTTACGAGATCCAAATTTTGTTACTGTTCCCATCACTGACCAACTGGATGATGAACAAGTGATTCCAATGCTGTTTTCCATCTAACTCTAAACACAAGTTCTTCAGGACAGACAATTTGATTCCTACACATTCTTGGGCTCAGGTACCATGTAAGATTCAAATCTAAAACATCTATGTAACACTAATGGCGGGAGAGAATCTAATATTGAGATTTTACTTGGCAAGAAAAATAGCTATATGCTTCAACTGCTTGCTCAGAATCTTGTAGTTTTCACACCTTCCTTACTGATAAACTTTAATTATAAATAAGCCAATATTACAGTTTCTACCAGCATACCCCATTAAAATCTTGGTGTTTATCACATACTGCAGTTGAATTTGGCATGGTACTTGCGTGATTCTGAATATACTCTAGTACCTGGGAGGTACGCTGAAGACTATTTTAGCTATAGTGGGGAGATATTCACCCTTTAGATTTTGTTTCTTTAACTTCCTCGACGGATAAATTGGCTTTCTCCTGTATTTTACATGAATGTGCTATTTTTTCATGGTGTATCTTTGTTAGCATAGACTATCTTGACTCAGGTTCCAAACTGAGTAATATTGTGGTCAGATCTTGAATAACCTCACCATTCCCAGTGCAATCACACTGAAGTATGATCTTCATCTCTTCCTCACCACAAAACCATTGAAGTAAGAATAGTTTTCAATTTCTGCTTCTGAAATATATTAATTTAAAAGCACTTCCTTTATAAGAAAGACTTGAATCACAAAATACCTTGGTACCACATGGGAGATACAGTAATTGAACATTATATTGAACCGCTCTTAGGCTTCTACAGAGCATAGACAAAATTCAATTTTGTCATCTTGATGGATAATGCAACTGTAGTGGGTTGGCCTTGGCTTGCAGCCAAGCACCCACACAGCCGCTTGCTCACTCCCCCTGCCCACTGATGGGGGGGGGGCTGGAGGGAGAGGGAGGGAAAGAAAATAGTAAGGATGAGAAAGTGAGAAGACTTGTGGGTTCAAAGACAGGGACGTTACTTATCAGTTACTAATTCAGGTAAAACAGACTCAAATTTGGGGAATTTAACTTGATTTATTGACAATTAATATAAATATTTGAGTGCCGATCAGGATGCTGATAAAGAAAAATGAAAAAACATTTACACACTTAAGGAAAACATCCTTCCTCCTCCATTGCCAGGCTCAGCTTCACTGCTGACTCCTCTCCTCCTTGCTTGTTACCACCACAGTTAACACTCAGTCCCTTTATTCAACCAACGAGTGGCATGGGGGGTTTACGGTCACTCTTCCTCTCTGCTCTGGCACGTGTCCTCCACAAGCTGCAGTCCTTTTTGGAATATCTGCTCTGCTGTGGAGTATCTCCTGCTCCTCTGGCCTTGATGTTCCCTCTGCTGTTTCTTGCTCTTTCTTTGTTTGTTGTTCCCTCTCTCTCTGTATCTCTGGTGTTTTCTGCTCTTTCACAAATATGTTTTCATAGCGGCACCACTGATGGGCTTGGTTTTGGCCTGTGAAGAGGCTGTCGTTTCTGGCACAGGGCAGCCCCAATCTCTTGCCACAAAGGCCACAGAGGCTGTGGGGGTCATGGTGCACCCTCTGAACCCCTCAAGCCTTGCCGTGTACATGCAATTCAGCATCTTCTTTTTGGTGTTGTCATTGGCAAGACTTAGTTTTATAGCAATATAAGAATGGTGTGTGAAGGAAAAATGTTAAGAAGGGTTTGGAAAGATCAGCGGGGCTTTGAAGAAAGATACAAGAGGTCTGTGATTTGGAGTACCTCTTCCTCAGAGACTTTATCTTGACATTGTAAACCAGCCTGTGCTGACACAAAACCTGGAAGGACCAGGAACTTCAAGTGAATTATTATACTTTATTAGGTGAGACAGAAGTATGCGACCTCCAATGTTATCGCACCTGAGTGTCACACCATCTTCCTCTGTTGCTGAGGCCATGGTCTCCTCCACTGCCCCTGAGATAGCATATGCTCACTTACCCAGCTCTCATGATTGTCTCTTCGGTCTCCATCCCACCTGCAGCATGGGACCGGAGTTCCCCTGCTCCTCTTCCAAAACTTGTAGGTTGGTTTATTTAGAGGCAGGCAGAGTGGAGCCAGGCAATGGTCCTCTGGACACTTCAAACCATTGACTTTCAAAGGAACCATCTAATTTGTCAAAACCCAGAGCCACTTCATTATTATATCTTTTAGTCCAAGCAATTTCAGAATTTAGCTTAAATTAATTCTTTGATATTAAGTTACCTGTGTTGTATTGCTTATCTGTTCTTTTTCCAAATATATTTTAGAAAGTAATCAGTACAAGGCATAACACTAAGTATTCTTGCTATGGGTAAAAGATAAAGATTTCAGAAATAAATTGCTATTTATCCTTCAATGATGTTTGCTATGGACTTGTTTAAATCTTATGAACCACTGGATTCCATTCTGACTTAATTATATTCCACCATCCATCTATCCTTTTACGAAATCTGTCCAAACTGTTGTGAGATTAGATTTATTCTTTAATCCTGATGGGACTTTCCCTCCATCTGTTCTCTTCCTCTCTTATTTCTATTTAATTCTAGACACTTTAGCATTCATGACCATTCAGCTTTTGGTTTTCTGGTTAATTTTCTGGGACTTTTGGCCTAGAGCTATTGAAATCAGGACTAAAGTTCTTCCTGACTTCAACAGGGCAGAGCGCATAATTCTTTTTCTGATTCCTATTAATCTCATTCTATTTGCTTCAGGAAAAGAAACATTTCTCATGTTCCTCTGTCCACTGAATCATTGTATGTTGACTGGGACATTTCACTGGGAACAGGAGCAGATGAACAGTATCCTAGAGCCTTGATTCACCAAAACAATAGAGCACGTGCTGAACTCACATTGTTTTATTACCTTTTTTTGAAATCACTTTATTAAAAAGAGATTCCTCTGTGACTCACTAACCACAGTCCTTTTGGTGTCACTGAAGCTTATCTCTATTCAGCAAAACTGGGCCTGACTCCTTTCTAAATGAGTGCTTAAGGTTGGCTGGAGACATGGGTCTAACTGCTTTAGTGAAATGAGAGCAATGTAAAGCTGATGTGTATATTGTGAGACAATAAGAATATTTTGATAGGTACTACATTTGAAACTAGCCCAATTTATGTCTTGTATAATCATTCTTCCTTCTGCCAGGTGAACTAGCAAAATCTCTTGCATAGTGGCAGTTAAGGATTAAAATATAACCAATTAGAACTGTCAGGAAAATAAAGCTTTGAAGGAAATGTGGCAGAAAATGTGAGAGAATGAAAAGCAAACGTTCATCTGCCTTGCATGCAGAATGGATGCCACAGGGAGAAAGGCTTTAGGCAATGTTATTCTGCCCTGTGGCAGTCAGTTACTATGACACATTGAAGCAAACAGGAAATCTTCTGTCAAAATATTTTTAATGTCAAATTAAGCTTTTTTTCAGACTGAAAATCTCTACATAGTAACACTGGTTTTATCGATTAAAGCAATGTATAGCAGTAATTAATGAGCTTCCTTTTAGCCGTGTGGTGTATTTTGGGTACCTCACGCATCTGTGTGTGTCAAGGCTTTGTGCCTGCCATGCTGGATGGCACTTCCCATGGGTCGTCACAGCCTTCCCTCTTACTCCTTTCCTACAGGATGATATGGGAGATGAAGTCCAGCTGGGAAGCCTGATTTAAAGGCAAGAATGATGCAGTTGCCAATGTGGCATTTGTGATCAGACTGACTGCGATTTCTGCCCCAGACTGATTTTGAATTATCTAAGATCACAGCTATTTTAATATTTTAAACTGTGTCAGGGTCCAAGCACAAGCACTGAAATTTAATAATATCTTAAATTATTAGCAGGATACTTGATATAATTTCAACAGGGGACAACTAATAGTCTCCCAAACAATTCCTAGTCATAGTCTGAGAGGTGGCATGGGCCGAGCCCAATTCCCAACTGGCAGTTTGGATATGAGAGCTTGTTTTGGATTTTGAGGATACAGACATGGCCAGACTGTGCTGCTTGTTGTCTGGGTCAGAGAATTCACTCTAATACCATTTAATTTTTTTGGTATAGATGTAGCCTTAGTTTGCTATGCCTCAGCCTTGACAGTCCAACAATATGTATTTTTGCAATAATCTGTCTTGAGTTCACATCCTTATGTAAAGGAGGGAGGAAGGAATGGCTGAGGGAGATTGAAGGGGATTTACTTCTTTTAATAACAGCTCTGGGCCCTTGCATGTCAGAACCGTGTGCTTTTTTTCTTGCTATCTACTTCATAACAGGATGCCTTTCAGGGATGGTACAGAAGCTCAGACAGGCTAAAAATATGCTCCTGAAGGGTTTCTGGGACATAAAACTGATGATGCCTGTACTCTGGGGGCCAGCTAAAATTCTTCTCTTGCTACAGTTTGGTCCGTAACTAAATGCTGAATAAAAGTGCCCTTGCATTATATGGGATCTTTTGAAATTGCTGCATATTGAATGTCTGCAAATTTGAGGCTGAAGAGACAAAGCTTCAAGCTAAACTATCTCCTGTAGAACATCAAAATTGACGTGCTATCCCTGGCTGAGAGACTTTGCCCCTGACCTTGTTTAGATTCCCGACAGATCGTGTCTAACCTTACAGCAGTATAAGGGTTGGGGAAAATAACAGCAGCAGAGAGGAAGCCAGGAAAGGAAGCCATTTCCTAACTCTTCCAAGCAAAGGCTCTGGAAGTGACTCATAGTCCCTCTAGTTCCCCCAAAACTTTATTCACGTAGAAACCAGACATCTAAGTATTATTCCCAAAAATACATAGATACCTCCCATACCTCCCATATCAGTAGAAGAATTCATCTGGGAATTGGATTCACTTAAGACCCAAAGAGCTGATCAGAAGTCTGTGTATAGGCAAAGTAGGCAGTCGTCTGGAAGAATGTCGAGAACAGCAAAAAAGCTCTGGCTTCGCTTCCTGCTTTGCCTGTACCCAGGCCCTGGGAAACCAGGTTTGATGCTGCTGCTGTTGCTGAAGGCATATGACGGTGTGGCTGGAGGTCTGGCTCTGCAAGAAGCAGCAGTCTCTTTGTTATTCAAACTGTCTCCTTCATAGCAGCAGGGAGCCGACTACCTTGCTCTCAAGGTCACTTCACTTGCTCTTTGTACCACTCTCATCCCTTCCTACTCTGTTACTCCATCCTATGGTAGGGTCAGTCCTGTTCCAGCCGGGCCTTTTCCTGCTTCCTTATGATGACATAACTAGTTTCTTTTTACAGTGCTGAAAATCCATGGTATGGATCTGCTGAAACAGTCCTCTCCTCTAAGCCTTAGCGTCACTTCCCTGACCCTGGGAAGAGCTGGTATTTTCCCTTGCTATATGCTACTTTTTTTCCCCCATCCTTAACTCATGTCATTTGTGATCCTAAAAGAATAAAAAATTGCTAATCTGATACAGATGTGCTTTAATCTGTTCAACTATTCAAAGGCCATCCCAGTCAAAAAGTGGAAGCATAATTTCAAAGGTGTAATGATCCACCTCCTTATACAATAATAACAGTGTAGTAGCACAGCTGGCATGAATGTTATGGAAATTCACACATTCAGGAATGAAGGAGCTGAGTTGCTTTACCTGTAGCAGTATAATTAAAAGCGTATACCTTCTCTGGGTAGACAGACCCTTAGATTAGACTGTCTTGTGTTTGATCACTGATATTCAGTCTAGTTTTCCTTTCAGAGGCTTTTTTAAGTTTTACCTGCTCTCTTTTCCCACTCTATGGGCACAAAAATAGTTTACAAGTTCCGTGTCTAAAAGTTAGACCATTTGATTGCTTTGTGCTAGGTAGAAAGCCAGACAAAGAAGAACTGAAAAGGATCCTGACTGAATCTGGAGTATGACTCTTAAGAAGAAAGAATGATATAAGAAAGGCAGTATTTTTTTTAAAAATAAAAGCAAGAGGGCAAAGCTGTTGATCCATATGTGACTGACTAAAACCATACTTCCAAATCATATGAATTTGGGGAGCCATTAGTTGGTTAAAAAAACTGAGTAGCGCTTGGAATTATATCAAAGCCATTTGTGCCAAGGATTTGGAGCTGGATTGTGCAACAGACAGTTGTAAAACAAGTGACCAGGAACGAAGTATTGAGGAAATGGAGAATAATATCTGGTTATAGTCAATATACCAAAAGAGTTCCAAACATAGCAGGGATCCTTCAATATTCCTATCCAGTAAAATCTACCAGCATGAGCATGGCTTTAAAAACAGTATGGAATATTAACATTGCCTATAAGGACTACTTCCCTGACACTATTTCTATTCTGTTCATCCTCATCCCCCTGAATATCAACTGCATGTATTAGGAAGACAAGGTCTGAAGAATGTGTTCTAGGCTGCAGATAAGTGTCCTGTTCCAGATCTCTCCATGCTAGCAGGCATAGCATTTGGGTTTTTGGTCTTGACTTTTTTTGGAGGCTACTGCTCTTGTATGCCCACAGAGACACCTCTCCAATGCCAGCTCCCTAATCTGTCTCTGTCAAAATGAGGTTAAACTGACTAGGATTTTGATAATTTGTCTTATCTTGACTGCAGCAGGTACAGTAGCTCTTCTGTAAGATTGGATAACCTTTGAGATGAGGGCATGATAAGCAGTTGGTGTCAGGCTGAGGATGGTAACTTATTCCACCGACACAGGGCTGCTTCTGCATAATCCCCATCTGCTTATATCTCTATTTGTTTCCTACAGTTACCATTTACAGCCAGCACTTATGGTATGAGTTCTGTTCAGTATTCTGGGAAAAAATATGCAAGTATGTGGCGAATACAAGACATGACAATGAATGCTTTGCTTGCATGAAGCAGGCTAGAGTTCATCCAAATAATTTAGTTTGTACTTTTCACACTTTATTTTATTTTATTTTATTTTATTTTATTTTATTTTATTTTATTTTATNTATTTTATTTTTTGTGATGGCATGTTTCATTTTCCTATTAGTACCTAAATCATATCTTCTTTACTAATTTAAGGGAAGATGTGGGTCAGTGTTGATGTAAGTCTAGGAGATATGTTGTCATAGACAGGAGGAGGTTCTCGATGCTGTTTTAAGGAGCTAAGCTACTTTTTTCTCCAGTGCCCTATTCTTTTCCTCTTTGTGTCAAGGGAGATATGTCTAAAATCCCCAGGTGCCTTTCAAAATCTTGTTGGCTGAAATCTTTTAAATTTGGTTCATTTATCTAAACAGACCTAGTAAGCAAGGCTGTTTGGAAATTATTTCCATGGAAAAAGACTTGTATTCTTCTGCTCAAAAGCTCAAAAGAAAATATTTCTGTTGCATTCAGAATGAATCTTCTCAGAAAATCTCCTAAAGACAACAGAAGAAAAAGCAGAAATCTGAAAGTTTAGGAAACAGAGAGTTATATAAAACTTCAGAAAAGTACTCAAAGCATTTCCCTATAATTTCAGTATCCAATGTGTCTTTTCCTTTCCGTGTTTTTAATGGCACCAGCAAAATTTTACAGGGATGTATCACTGTACTGTAAATTTGCTTTGTTTCCCCTGCTTTCATCTGCCTTTTCAATTTCCATGCTTACAGTCTGTTTATTTATGGAAACACAGAGCTGAGTGAACCACAGAAGGTTTAGGTTTGGCTCTGAATTTAGGAATGATCCCATATGTATTTATATCCAAAAGTTCTGTATTCAAAAATTAAAAAAAAAAAATAATTCTCCTATCTCCTGAAAATCAGCTTTAGTTGGGTTTGGACTGTTTGACTTGCCTGTGGGAAGAGTGTAGATTTTCCAGTATTATTCATCAAAATCTGTAAGTCTCCTCTGTTCAACACCTTTTATTTTGCCTGAACTGTATTCTTCTTAGAGCAGTACACAGAGATGATAGGGCAAAAAAACAGAGTTGTTTTGATGGAGAAATATTAAGAAAAAAGAATCACATTGCAGTTAATTTTAATTTACAACTTTAAAATAATCTGTAATCTAAGTGCTCATTTTGAGATCGTTTATAGGGACCTGAGTAGGTAGCACAGTGTTTCTAAGAGAAAACCAGCATCTTTTCTGTTGCGTAAGGTTGAGCATTCAGAAAGAAAAATGCAGACAAAAAAATCAGGGCGATTGAAAGGAGATTAGTGCTTGTAGGAGCTTGGCCCACCCTGTTTTTGCTAAGCGCTAGTTAATATTTTTCCTAAAAAAACTTTCATAAGGCAGTCCTGTTTTTCAATAGTAGTCTTCGAAAATTGCTCCTTTCTAATAAATTCAATAGACTTTTTGAACTACCTTTTGATTTTTTTAACCTTAAGTCAAGACTGAAAACCCCACGCTGTTCTCTACATGACTGTATCCTTACCCGTTACAGTAACTCGGTTTTAGTTGTGTAAGGGAGAGTGAAAATGCCTTGATCTAGTGCTGTTTGTCACCGATCGTTTTCTAAGCTCCTGAAGGAAATATATTGCATCATATCCAAGACACTGCGCTCCAGATGTGGAGCTCTCAAATTCCTGCACTGTGGGCGTGGGACATTCACGCAAATCTGGAGGGAGTCAGTGACACCTGATCTGTTGACGCATGAGACGCAGGTGGAGGTAGGCAGGACTGTGAGATGGGGCTCTGCAAAGTCACTCACTCACTGTCAATCTGATGGACTTGCTAGATCTCTAGCTGAAGTATAGTGGAATACCTTAATTAGAGCTGAATTAATTGGGACCCAAACTGAAGTAAAGGAATGCGTTATTCCAGAAGTAACAGATGACCAACAGCTGTAAATAGGTTAGGCTGCTGGTTTACAAAGGGAAAATATAAGGAAACAAAACTTAATGGTAATATTTTTCTTCTGCAGAGGCAGAAGTTGAGAAACCAAAGCTTGGTATTCTGTAATTTATGCAGTCTTTATGCCTTACAGGCACTTTACACAGATGTTTATGGTTTGTGAATAAGAGATGTTAGCAACCAAATATCTATCTCTAAAGAATGTGTCTGAACGAGCCACTCGGATGCCAAAATCCAGTTTTCAGTGGTATGGGAAAAAAATCTGTGCAAGTATAAAACCACTATCAATGAGCATGAATGGCATAGCTAATTTTTACATTGTTTTTCCATTTCCTTTCTGCATAAAAAACAAATAAAGAGCACGTTGCATAAAATACCTGTCCTGTTTAGTTGCACAGAGCATGAAGAGAGTATAAGGATTTTCTCCTGTGCAGGGCGTTTGATGTTACTGCTGATTCTTGTCTTGTATTAGGTATCTCTGACCTTGGATTAGGCAGACAGCCTCAGGTACCACCTCTCAGAAACCTTTGCTGACCCAGGTAAGAAACTCTTTCTGCTCTTGAACTGATGAGAGTAAATCTTATAATATGTCTTGTGTTGAGAAATTTTCCAACACAGGAATGATCAAAGAAGTTCAAGACTGGAGAGGGGGAATAAATGCACAAACATGTAGAGTTGCTTACATAGCCTTTAGGATGTCAAGTATAGGTCTAGGCTCAATTTCCTAATCTTGAGTGGCCAAAGTTAATTGCCTAAATTGGACTTCATGTAAAAGTTTGCAAAACACTAAACATCAAAGCTGTTTACATAGAGAGAACACTGTTCTCAGAAAACTGATGGAAAGCACATTTGCCCTCAGGTTTCCATTATCATCCACATTATCTACAACCTTTGTGCAAATGTCTCTGACCTCTTCATCAAATCTTGTGTTTTTGAGCTGCCACCTAGAGAAAGAAATGCATTTACTCAGGTGTTAATTTGTCTGGAGTTCCCTGACTTTAGAAAAGGAAGCTACTCATAAACAGGTTATGTTAAACAAAGTGGTAGGAAGGTGAAAAGAAAATGGGGAAATAGGAAGAAGGAACTGGAAATCTGTTTTCCACCTCTTCTCCAGCTCCTCTCTGAGCCAAGCAGAAAACTGCTCAGGAGAAACCAAGGAACAAAGCACTTGGAGTGCGTGGCCTTTCTCTATTTTAAGCAGCAAAGCTAAGCGGCCAGCTTTTAAGCGGCTGGTAAGATGTAGTTCATTCAACAGGGAGGAACTCTGAACCTGCGCATCACAGTGCCTTGGGAGGCTGTCCACTGCCCATTTTGGGTGTCAAGGACAGGCATCATCAGTATGCCTACAAGTAGGAAAGAGGTCTTTTAGAGGAATTGTCCTTGGTGTTGCAAGGGAGAACTCCGTGTTACTTAAAGCATCTGAAAACCCAAATCCTTTGGTAAAATAAGTGGCACCTTAATGTATACCAATCCCAAAGCGTACAAGGAGCTCCTTGGATTGACTAATGCAAGAAGATTCCCTTTGTGGATGTCTCTTGCAACAGCTTTTCTTCAGAAGCGCTCTTTCCCAAATTTATTTAGGATCAAAAGGACTATTCATTCATGTACCTAGATGCAAATATAGAGTTCTTGAGCTGGTCCTTACAAAAATATCCAACGGGCTTAAGTTTCACAACTCCACTCTCCCTGTGCAGTAATTCACCCCTTGAGTCATCCCACTAAAACCAAGGGAACAACTTTCAAACTAAGCGTGAGTAAAATTCTGACCCCAAATGACTTGCCAAGATCACACAGGGAGTCTGTGGCACCCAGCCCAGGTTTCTCAGAGGATAACAGGGTAAACTGGCTGAGCAGTGAAGGTCTTGCGAGATGACAAGGCAAGGAGAAAGACTACAAGGGGATGCATTGTCACGACATATCAAGCTTGCAAATCTGCAAACACACATTTTTAGAAAAAAACTGCCTGTGTCAATTAAACTAGCCCTTGAGCAGGTCTATGTTTCAAGGCCAGCACTTGTGTACTTGGTAACATGAGCTGACACTGACTTTGGTAGCACTGCAGGGATAACATTTGGGTAAGAATGTATGATTCATGAATGGTTCCTCTAATCTAACATGCACATGCATGCTTCTCTCTAATATCAGTCAGAACTAGCTCCTCTCTCTTTGTAAAATAAACGTCTTTATTCTGATCAGTACAAGGAAATTTCCATTCCCCTTCTGTGTTTCAAGATCTCTTTCATCTTACTGAAAAAGCAAATGGTGAGCAACAAAACCAAGAGTTTTCCCAGCTCTGAACATTTCCGGGGGAAGTGAATAAGTGGTGCTAATCTTTGGACTTTATTTGTATCATGAATAGGATTGGAAGTTGAGCAGTCTCCCATATTTTTATGGGGATAGTATTTGCACTCTGTGAAAATACCTTGAATTGCTTTCTCTTCTGCTCCTTTTCTAGGTATAAAACACAATCAAGTTAGAATGGGGAATTGTTTTGCAGGCCCTCTGCAAGGTGACAAATAACACTGAAAGGTTCGAGGCTCTGAAGAGTTCATGCCTGTAGTCTGAAATTCCCTGTGGATACATGGTGACCTGAACTGTATATTCACACAAAATGTGAAAGACTTCTGAGCTGTCCAGACTGTGAATTGGGATGTGTGAAAGTGATAGGGCATAAGAGGAAAAAAACAAATGTTACAATTCAGTGCTCATAAAAGCCTGATGCATGATGGCAGTCCCAATCAGGGTTATTTAAGAAAAAGCAATTCTGTTTTGTGAAGGAATTAACGACGGGAACGATGATATTTCCAACAAAAGTCAACCTAAGTCTTATAAAGGTGATCTGTCTAATAGGTTGACCCAGAGTCACCAGCCATGGGGCTGGTGGCTTCTTGATACGATAAGCTGGAGTCATAAATGCTGGTAGCCTGGGAGCTCAGGCTCCTAAGGGGCAATGAGTTTGAAAGACAGACTCTTGTCCGCTTGGTAATTAGGAGGCTGGAGCCTACAAAATTACCCAAGAGACAGGCTGTGGAGCAGTTGAGACCTGAGAAGGTGAAATCCAGGATTCCCACTATCTTCACTTGTCTACTAGCCAATGTGCATTGCTGAGGGAGTAGTTGAGGTGCCCAGAAGCTGCACAGGTTGGAAACATGCCTGTCAGGCTGGCTCCTGAGGGAACCTGGGTTTCCTGATGTATTGAAAGGCCTCCACAGAACATTTTCATTTCTGTGAAATAGTCTTCCCTGGAATAAAAATATTCTGCTGGAGAATTTCTGACCAGTTCTGGTCACATTGTTTTCTTCAAATGCTTTTGAGCTGAAGTAATTTATATGTCTCTCATTTTTCAAGGCTAGCTCTAAAAGTCACAATCTAATTATAACACTTTTGTAAATTAGGATTAATTCCAATGAAGTCAATAGAATTGCACTAATGGGAGTCTGTTACAGTAAGACTCAAACTCTGGGATTTCAAAACTGCTGTAGTCCTCAGAGTGACTTTCACTGGGACTGCATGCCATTATGTAGAAGACAAAGAGGGCTATCAGGATATGAGAGTGCCATTGAATGGTCCAATACCCACTGAAAACTACAAGCTGCAACATCTTTCCAAGTAATATATAGTGACATAGTCGTGTACTGATGAAAATCTATTGTTGAAATAAAGGCGAATATATTGCTAAGAAACTTTGGAAGGCTTATTTCTGACACTTTATCAAAGCTAAATAGCATCAGGAATAAATGACTTAAAGAACATGGTGATAATTAGAAATTAAGAAATGACTTATTACTGCAAACCAAAAATATGTTAACTATGGTTTGTAGTAATTAGCCAAATTACTGGGTTTGATAGTAATAAATGCAAATAATTATAATTATTTATAGATGGACAGAAGTCTAATCATTAAACATGCCATGGATATTGGACACTGAAGAGTAATTTAACTGGATCCATCCTACTTTATACTTGCTCTTCATTATATTTATTAGTCATTAGAACAGTGTTTAAAATTATTTATGAAAGCATTTTAGTCCTATAATTGGGATTAATATTGAAAGTCACAATAATTGCTTAAGTGAAGTTAGAGTGCTGTGTTACTGTATGTGCAGGACTCAACTAAACAGCAACTTTAGCTATTGCTCTGCCAATTTAGAACATCACAATTAGAACTTTAGGCATACGTGATGTTTCTGTTGTTGTTTATTTCTTTGGCTGCCAAAAATGGAGGTAAGGACAGGCAATTCAGGCTGGAGGATCCAAATGTAAATCTGTTTGGGATTCTCACCTAAGCCCCCTCAACATATTGCATTTGCTTTGCCACAAAGCACTATGTTCAAGTTGGAACTAAATGTTTTGTTTGCTTGCAAGAAATGAAGAAGAAATGAAAAACTGCTGGAAGCTGCTGTGGCTTTCCCCTGTTCCTGCATATTTAGCACTTAGGCAGCTGGGATAGAAGAGATCCATCAGCAAGCTATAGATAACACTGAAGTTTAGTTGTGGAGGGAAAGGCTGGGCTGAATTTTGCTGGCCGCTGCTCATTTGGCTAAAAGGAGTAAAAAGCCCCTGAAGCAGCATGGAGGAAGTAGATCCTCAAAGCACTGACAGGCTGCTGGCTGTATAAATCGTCTGAGAAGTACGCTCACTAATAAATTGTTTGTCTGATTTTGGGTAGGGAACTGAAATCAGGCGAGTGGCCTAATGGCCAGGCAACGACATCTTCTACTTGAATGTGGCATGCTTTAGCTCTGAGAAAGACAAAAATATCTCTAACCTAATGACGAGGACACTTGTCAGGCAGGTGGATGATCTGGGAACCTGTTCCCATGCCCAGGAAAGTTTAGCAATGATGTAATGTAAAGCAATCTCAACCAAAGATATTGAGAGCACCCGCACTTTGCTCACCCTCTGGGGTCAGGGACATGTAGGTGATTTGTGAATACAAGAGCAGGGAAAGCCACCTTCCCATCCACCTCCATTAGCCCTTGGCTATATGGTAGTGGGGACATTGACTTGACTGTTGGCAGTCAAGTGACTACAGCCTTGTGAGAAAACAGTTTGCAGTTGCAACTGTTAATACTTATTCAAGCCAAATCTAAAATAATTTTGAGATAACCTGATTTATATTTATGGTGAGGGTACTATTTCTCAGAGATAATTACAGTGTCCAGATGCAGCTGAAACATTGTAACATCTGTGTGCTTATGTGCATAACAATCATTAATTTAACATCACAAAGTAAAACTATTTCTGCAGACACAGTGTTAGGAGGAAATGCCTTCCTGTTATTTTAAAGAACTTCTATCCATCTTTGTATTGCTTTTTTGTTTGTATTTTATTTATTACACAAATTTCACATTCCAGTCTTTGAGCATTCTTGATTTTTTGCCCTGAGTACACTGATTCATTTTAATACCTGCTTGTAAAATCTTGCTGAAGTTAATAGAAGTCCACCTGCATGGTATTGTTTGCAAAATTTAGTTCAGATTGCATTGTGTTTGACTTAATTGTAAACAGCTTGGGGTTTTTTCTTGAATGGGGTGGGGTTTTTTTATAGATGTGGCTGGAATTTTCTTTAGGGTTTTTTCCCGTGTGAAATATATTTATTTTTAAAGTGAAATTTTAACTACCACAGTGAATTTGAGTTAGAACAAGCAGATGAAGTAAGGTGATAAAACATTATCACCAGGGCAATTGAACCACATTCTTTCCCTTTAACAGTTAATTCCACTTTTCATTGCAGTCTTACATGTTTAAGTAGTTTAGGCAATAAAGGCAGTGTGATAGAGATGACTGAGTCCTCAGAAAGAAAAAGCCCAGGGAAGTTGTCAGTGCCCCATCCCTGGAAGTGTTCAAGGCCAGGCTGGATGAGGCTTAGAGCAGCCTGGTCTAGTGGGAGGTGTCCCTGCCCATGGTAGGGGGGCTGGAACTAGAAGATCTTTAAGGTCCCTTCCAACACAAACTATTCTGTGATTCTGTGAAAAATGGGCAAAATTATCAGCTTGCTTTCTTGGGCAGGTTGTTACTGCTACCTTGACTTGCAGAGGCCTCTCTGTGTCCATCATTCACATTGAAACTGGTTGAATGTCAGCCATGCTCCGATCACCAGCTTGTGCAAGCACATCTTTTTATGTAGACACATCCTGCCACTGGCTGAAGCTCCCGATGATCACTTTTTGACTTTATCTTGTGTAGTATGGGGATGATTTCCAACATCCATGGTTTTAGACACACCACTTCAGTTTCAGCTTCAGCTTCAGCTGAGGTGAGTCAGCTACCAGCACTGCCTGGTGCCTTCTTGTGAGGTTATAATAGGCAGCAGCTGGTGGCCTGGATCTCAGCATCCCGACCTTGCCATAATGTAACTAGTAAATACTACTGATAATGTCCAGCTGTGAAAGTCAGGTCATTGCAGCCTAACTCTGCTGGGCCAGTCACTTGATTGTGGAGAGAAAGAGCCAGTGGTAGGAGGTAACTGCAGGTAGCCCTCATCCTCCCAGGACAGCTGTCCTTTGCTAGTATGTAACTTCTCTGCTTTGCATTGGCGGTGTGTTAAATAGCCATGTCTTTTGCACGATGGTCTTAAGGTCTAATCTTGTACAGGTCTCTATTTTCCAGGGAAAAGCTCCCCAGGAAGAGGGGCAAATATTGATTCTAATAGCATTTTGCACTTCAGTTACTATTGGGTTGGCTCAGACCATTTTTTTCCCCCCTTTCCTATTTAACTTGTCGTTCTTGAATGTTGACACTGAGACTTATGTTATTGGTGTGATTTACATTCAGCCATTAATACTTCAAAGAAACTTGAACCTATTTTCACTTCCCATTTGCATCGTGGAAAGATCAACGTACCCCATGGGGGATTTTCTGCTCCTTACCATGTGTATGATTTTTTTTTTCTTTTTGGAAAAACCACCACACAACAGAGGATGTGGAAATGGCTCTGTAAAAAGAAACCAACAAAATAAGAAGTTCCTTCTACTTTATTGCTGTAATTATAGAATGCAATACAGGCCTTCCTACCTTTGCAGATTATTTTTCAACATAGATCTTGAATCATGTTTTAAATTGGAAATAGAAGTTAGTGTAAAATGTAAAGCTAGAGTTTTGCAAGTCCAATGTTATTTTTCAATCAGTATTCTTAGCAGTAATGCATCTGAAGAGGCTGATCTCAACGTCTGGCTTCAAAAAATTCCAAGTGAAATGCCTTGAATCAGTGTCTTTTATGTATTCCACATGTTATGTTGGATATTAATGCTTAAAAATACCCTGGGCTGGAGTTTCTGAGCACATCTGATATCCACAGATAACATTAGATTCAGGGTGGTTATTTCAGGTCTATGTGCTAACAAAAAGTACATTTTATTTGCAGGACACCTTTCCACCAAGGCATGCAAACCCCTGATACAAACTCTATCTTAAATGCTAATAACACATTATCTAAAAACATTGCAGTGCCAGATATTTACGTAATGAGAATATTTTTTTAAGGCTGGGCTTAAGAGCAGGAAAGGAAAAGCAGAATGCCTCAGATCAGAGGCCAGGGCATTCCAGAGAGCAGCAAAAATAAAGGCAACACCTGTTGTGTGGAAACACCTCTAGCACGGCCTCCTCCCTGGCTGTGGGCTCAGACTGCTGGGGAGATATGTGGGCGCTGACCCACAAAGTTCAGAGATGTAGCATGAGAAGTTAGCAATAAAATAACTGGTCAACCATTTTGATTGCAATAACTTTCCTAAAGCTTTTCCTGTCTTCCTTACTCTAATTTTTATTTGCTTAGTAGATATATAGTACAGTGATAACTCAAGTAAAGTAAATATTGATTCCAATCACTGAAATATTCATCAGAACTTCCTATTGTAGACTCTTCCTTCCCCACATCACTCTTTTTAATTATTCCAACCTAATATTGACATTTCTTAGTTATACCTAAATAAACGCCGTTGAAAATTAACATTTCTTCTATGTCCGTAAAGCATTACAATTTCTTCTTTTTTTTATTTTTTGTTCTGCTACCATAAGCTTGAAATGTATTCTTTCTGGCATAAAATCAAGAAGATCCAAACAGGATATCACATCTCATAAAGAAACTGTGCATATTACACAAGGTTTCAAATGTAGAAACAGATACTTACAAAACTTGTGTCTCAAAATGTAACAGAAGCGTTTCAAAACGGTAGCAGCTGCATGCACCCAATTTGTGTTTCCTCAACATCATCCAGAGGCGGACTTTTACAGAACTGGTTATAGTGTTTGCAAAAACTGTGGCACTTGCTCCTAGTTAGGACACATTACTCTTAGATATTGAAAAACTACGTAATTGATTTCTACTCAAAAGATGAGACCTTCACACGACCTTCAGGTGCTATAGTGATAATTTTTTACATGCCCAGTTCATTCAAGCAAAATCTGTTACAGTGCTGGGAATCACCAGATGGTCGCTGTTAAAGATAGCCATGTAAGTTCTGCTCAGAGGAATACATAGTCAGTCACGCCTTAGAAGAAATACTACATGAGGAATGGCGAGGGTTTTTAAAGGGTTTTTCTTGCCCATCAGTCAACCTCACTCCCCATTTCTGTTTGATGTAATCTGTATCCCAGGTACTCAACGGCAGAGTGTGTGATGATTTCTGTGCTATGAAAATGAGCTGCAGAACACATTTGCAGAAGTGTTTAGAGGGTGGGAATATTTAGTGGCCCGTACATTGGGCAGGGCAGCCCAGTGAGGGTGTTGGTTAGCCGGTCCCAATGCAGATGGACCAGTACAGGAAGGGAGCTGACTTAATGTTTGCTCTCTTATGTTTGGTCTCACCGCCTGCACTGCAAACAAAGGGGTTCAGTTGGTTTCAGTAACACCAGCGCTATTTTTTTTTTTGTGATGTGAAACTGCCTAATTCCACAAGACCATTTTATATAGATGACTGTATTGCTTCCAATGGTAAAGACTTTTAGACCGTAGGATTGGATCATATTTAAACTATTGTCCCACAATAGAAATACTTCACAGTTCATCAATGGCCCTTTGAGCTATCCTTCCCTTAAACCTCTTTAAAAAAGTTGTAAAAGGCAGTTGACAGTTTATTCCTGCTGGGGAATGCTTATATCAACCTCTGAACTTCCGTATTTCTGGACTGAGAAAAATGGGTGCACTGTTTCTTCTCATAAACAAGTTGTTCCCATGTTCTGTGGGAATGTTTATATCTAAGAATGCTCCATGTGCAGGTGGTGACCTGCAGGAGTTAAACACTTCCCACTGCACGAAAACTGACCCCTCACATCTTAGCTACATGCAGCTTCAAATTGGAAGTTGCGTGTCTTCAGTTGAATGATATTTCCAGTGGTCCAAAGAGTGAATCCTCAGCATCTGAAACATAGCTAGCTCTTCATTGGCCTGCTCCAACACTGGCAATCTTAAATACTCAGAAGCCATATTTACAGACCTACTTTTGTTTTGACTTGGTTTATTTTTAGTAGTGAAGTCCTGTGGTCTTACAGCAAAAATACTGTGCACTTTACGTTGTGTTCTTATTTATGAAATTCAAAGTGTTTAATAAAAGTAACAGCAAGCCGAAGAATTATTGTATCTTACGAAATAAACTTTCATTGCAGTCTTCAGTTTAGCAGTGTGTAAACTGAGGACATGCCATGTTAAGGATTTTGAAGAGACATGAGAAATACCAATAACCTCGAGAGTCTTGATTATCAAGCCTCTTCTCTAATGAATACCTATTTACTGGAATCAGACTCCGTGTAGAATTCTGATTGCTGCAGGAAAGCAATTTATTTTTAGCAGAAAAGAAGCTATTAAGCTTTTTCTTTATCCTGTTCATTGTACGAAGTGGTGAATAGACTTTATATCTTTGTTAATGACTTTTCCTAAGTGTTTTGCAAATGATTGGTCACAAAGGGGGATGTGGAACACACAGAACCAAGAATAACTCTTGTATTCACAGAAGTGAAATGTTGAAAAGATTAAGGCTTGTGCCCCATGTGTGTCAGGGAAAAAAAGAGTCAAGTCCCAGTTCAACATACCAAAAAGTCTAGATGGACTTTCAAGATCTGGTGTTTTACCTGGAAAGAAGATTGATAAATTGCCATAAAATTGAATTTGATAGTTTGTGTCATAGGGAAGGAAATTAGCATCAAGTGTTGGTGGTGGGGAGGATAGCTGATTGGACATGCTTACTCCAGAATGCACGTACTGTGCTCTAAGTGGACTTCATCCATAGTGAATAAAGTTCATTTGCAAAAAAGGTAGCATTTATCCTTGAATAAGAGTAGGCATATAGGACATTACCTATAAATAGTTCAAGAGCTATTCTGTGCAAACTGCCCCTGTAGATAACATCTAATAGTCAGCTTCCTTTGGAAAATTGACAGGATTTTTTTCTGGGTATCTAATTTTTCCTCAGATAGAGAGATAGATAGAGGTATGTAGAGTATCCATTTAGAAATACTTAATGCTGCACTGATTCACGGCGCGATGAATGCTAATGGAAGCAAAGATTCATCCATGATTAATCTATGTTATTTTTTTTTACCCTTTATTTGTACAACTGTAGTTTAGAATTGCTATTTATCCAAATTATGGTAACAGCTAAGCATTGCTCTGAGAATCTGCACACTGTTATGCTATCTGTTATATCAGATGTAGTTAAAAATTAGATTAATTACAATAAAGGTTAAAGCATAAAATCACATATACATAGTATGTGAGTTAAACAAGTGGGAAGAAGATAAGGGAGCAGTGAAGCAAACATGATCAGCATAATAAGTTGCATCCTTTTTATCCCAGCTGCCTAGCCTTTGTGCAGTAAGCCTCATAGCAGATGTGAGTAGGCAATTAGAAACGGGTGATTTAGGGGATTACTACTATTGAAAGGAAGGAAAGGCAGAAGGACACCTGGACACAGTGGAGATACAGACTGGACACTTGACAGAGCAAGAAGGAACAGTGGTAAATTGATAGAAAACAATGTACTGCTTGTTAAACTGTTCTTTGATGAAAAAATGATGCTCATGGAAAGCAGCTGGATTTTCAAGGACAAGTTATCAGAAGAAGAGGTTCACTTCACTTCGTCTTTGCTATTTAAAAGTTAGGTTAGTTTGAGATGGACAACCATAACCAGGAAGCAATTTATCTTCTCTAAAAATAGGGGTCTAAGATGGATGGAATCAATCACCATTTGCAGGCACCGGTCTCTTTCCACTGACTATTGAAAGAGCCAAAATGACCAGTATACAGGAGATGTACAACTTCTACATATGATGAGTAGGTGAGAGAAATCCCACTCTAGATGAAGTCCCAGTACTGATCTGTTGATCATTGCATTCATAAATCTTACATTTGGACACGTCTTTATCTGTCCTATTTGATACTTCGATTTGGTTTGTACAACTGAGGAACTCAAATCCTATAATTCTGAGATCACTGAATTTGTGTGTGATACGAAAGTGAAGTAAAGAATTGTCACATGTGGCCATGGACCTGTGAGGCAGCCCATGGTCTATGTGTCTATTCTTTGCTGCTAGAGGTATGAGGGTCACAAACCTATTAACGAAGTTGTTCCTTTATTTGGACTTACTGTTCCTCACTCATGTGAATTTCTTCCTTCCAAACCTTTGTTTGCTTAAATAAGAAACAGCAGGAGATTCATCTTGATTTCACAATATGAGCTTTTACCTTTAAGATAAACACATTTTATTTCAAAATAACTGAGTGATTCTTATGGAAACCCAACTATATTTCAGAGCCAAAACCACAGCACAAGAAAAGAAAAGTACTACTCTTAGTATTTTCTGCTTAGGTTAAAGGAATAACTTTTTCTAAACAATGTACTCTTTGGGATTGGGGCTGAGAGTAGAAATAACTATTGGGGGATTGATAGAACTAATGGCTAGCAGGGGACTGCTTCAGTCTAGGCTAGGGCAAGACAGTTTGAATTGTGAACCTGCTAGGCTGTGTCTATAATAAAATAATGACTTAAGCATCACCTTCTGGGGTGGAGGACAAGTGGTATGGAAAGACTTTCATTAATTTAAACCCTCTTTCCAACCAAAATCAGAATCATCCATACTGGGGATAGTCCCTGGTTCACGCTGAACCCTGACTGCAGGCTGGGTGTTGTGTGTGGAAATGCTAGTTGGCCTTGGGTGGAAACTACATATGGGAGTGTGCCAGCCAAGTAGCAGCATGGATCAGGTGTGAGTGCTCAAGCTGTCTGGGCCAGGTTTAATTTATTAATATAGGTACAGCCAAACAGGCCAGTTCCACAATGAGAGGCAGCTAAGTTATTGAGTTGTAAAGGGTTATAAGTTAAGTCCTGGTTTGTGGGCTCAGGTGGAGTAGCAAGGAAGGAAAATAGGGACATTATAGCTTGGTTGGAAAGGACCTACAACAATTATTTAGTCCAACTGCCAACTTGCCACATAGGAAACTTGCATAAAATAGTCTTACTTCATCAAATGAAAATAACCTTCCCAAGGGCTGCTTTTGCAGTGTCTTCCCTTTCTTCTCGGGCTGTGAGGAAATGTTTAGTCTTGCTCACCTGGAGGCTGTTGATTTCTTTGCAGGATTGACTGTGAACTTGGCAATGGAGTTGTTCCAAGATCTTTGAAAAGAGATCAGTCCACTTGAATTTTGCCCTTCTCTGTGCCAGAAATGGTATGAGTTGTATTCAGGCTGTATCTTGAATCCATATTAAATATTACTTCTCCACTAGAAAACAGAACTGTAAAATCTGCGATGTCAAGTGTCACTTAAGAAGTGGGTGGACCTGGTATCAGAGGAAACAGTGGTGTTGGAAGGCAGGATAACAATTCATTGTCATTATCTGCTTTAAATGTAGTGATATAATTTTATAGCATTTTTGGGGACTCAACAGACAGGATACTGTGAGAATACAGCCCCTCGAGCTGTGCAGAGAGAAGAGAGAACTTACATCTCCTGTATGCTGACAGAGATATTTAATCTGGCTGCTTAACATTCAAAAAAGCTAAGGAGGTTTTTCAGAGTTGAGTCTTAAGACTAAAGACGTCCTGAAGCAAAAATAAGAATGCAATGGTGAATTAGCCACTACATTGACCATTACTAAAATCACTGCAAGACATTCAAGAAACTGGAAGGCAAATTCACATTTACACCAGAAGACTTGGAACAGCTCTGACAACATAATGTCAAGCTCATTTTTGAGTGCCTGAAAAGGGATCGCTGTAACCTGTTCCAGGAACCTGATTGTGGCTGTCAATTCTCAGCTTACAAACTCATATACAATGGGTGTTTTCATCAAGCCCCAAACTAAGGTTCCAGGTTATCTAGCAAATCTGCTATAGCCTCTCCAATCTGAAGGTAAGGTACATGACACAAGGAGGAATGTCTTTCTGCTCTCATGCTTCTTTGATGGCATGGTGAGGAAAGATGCCTTCCATGGGGCTGTATGAACATGCAATAAGCAATGTTCAATAAAAAGTATTAGTTTATTCATGTGTAGTAACAGAGGAGGGCCAGCCGCAACACTGTACAGGTGCTCTGCTGTGCCAGGGCTTTCAACAAACATTAAACATACCTCTCAAAAAGCACATCCACCCAGCTGCGTGCTTTTGATCTGCATTTTCATTTTCAAATATTTCTGCACAAGTGTAGTTTTTACACAAATTCATGTATGGAAAGTCAGGCATGTGCATGAAGTATGATGTTTCTTGGAATTACTAAGGTAGGTTCTTTTACCTCCTCTGTATCACCCTGGGCATTTAGATTATTGACTTACAGGGGCAGGGCCTGTACATTACTACATGACTCTCTAATACCAAGGAGAAAGAAGCTCTGTCTCAATTTAGCTCTTTGGGCAAGACCAGAATATATATTTCCAAAACTAAGAAGCCCTCCCAAGCTCATCACTTGAGAGAGTGCGATATTGTAATGTGGTCAAAAAGCCAAAGCCATAGAGGAGGACCTGTAGTACTGGGTGCTGTATAACATAATCTAACAAAGTGGGTGCTGCCTCAAAAAGGTCAAAGCTTATAAGGAGCAATGACATCTCTGACAGTTTCTTGTCAAGTTTCTCTTACTTAAGGAAATTGCGTCTTTGATACCAAGACTGATCGTTAATTCATCTGTGGTGAGGGTAGAAAGTGCCAGTCTTGTGTAAGCATGAGAGTGTGCAATGATCCAACTTTATTTTCTGTCTTGTGTAACAGAAAGCTCTGCCTTAACTAGGTCAAGCACAGTCATCCCTGCATATTGGTTCACAATCTTGGCTTAAAGGGACAGCATCCTATGACATTCAGCAGGATTATTTGAAGGGCAACATTTAAAGGTACATTAAATCAATAATAAATCACTGGAAGAGATTTGAAGTTCAGAGCCATCAAAAAACATGTTAAAAGTCCAGAAGGATGAAAACAAGGCTAGCTAAATAAAGATAAGCTCATTTCCACATTTTTTTTCCTACCTGTGAACTATTCTTGACCTGAAGGATTTGTAACATAAGACTAAAATCTCCTTTAGGCAACGATTTACACCTTGCATACCAATAGCTTGCTTACAGTTTACAGTGTTGACACGCAATATGTTCTGTCCTTATCCCTGGCATCAGATGATGTGCTGAAATGTGACGTGCAGGCTCTGAAAGTTAGCTGGAAGCTATGATTCCCATCAAGCGGAGAGGTTATAGGAGGAAACCAGACGGAGTTCTGCAGGTTAACCACAGGTATAACTGAACTAAAACCCTCAGCAACAGCGACGGTCCGTTTTGGTTCTGTGCTTTTTAGAAAAGAGGCATGACAAGAGCAAGACTCTGCTTGTGCTCATGTCATTGCATTTTAATACCATTTCTATAGGGATTTATATGGCACTAACGATGGGTCAGTCATTTTTTCAGTTATGTGACACAGATGGGAACCCTACCGGAAGGATCTTAGTATCTGAGAATATGTTAGAACTGCTTTTCAATGCAGGAGGGAGAAATAAGAGCCCTACGTTGCCAGTCTTTTGGGACCAGAGCAGTTTTTCTTCCTATTGCAGAGTGAACTTCAAGATCATCTCCCTGAGCTCTCATGATCAAGTATTTAATGGATTTAATGGATGTGGGCTATATGTTATTATCTTGAGTATTACTTGAGAAACTCCACATCGTTTCAAGTTTTCCTCAAATTATTGTACAGTTTGACGATGAGTTTCTGTGTAAACATTTGCAGGTCTGACTGTGTGTCCACTGACCAGCAGACTCAGTACCATAATGCCAGAGATGTAAGTTTAAAATTAAAGTGGAAAAAGTATCCTGCCTGAAGCTGTAATCACTGAGGTACAGGGATGGAATGTGACCAGTGTTCTAAATGTAAATGGGACTTTAATAGATTAAGCACGCAGAAGACTGAGGACCAGTTTTGTAAACACATAGGCAACAGCTGCTAACTCCAAAAGAATGGAGAAAGAAAGCCCCTGTGGGATTCTGGCTAGTGCTGTGAATTTGATGCTGATGGACATTCAGGGTACACGTTCAAAACAGTCCCCTGCAATGCATCTGAAAGAGCCCTAGGCTACCTCAAAACAGTGCATTCTCATTCTTTTAGCAACTACTTTTATACCTCATTCCCCTCAGGAATAGCTTTGCCTTCAGAAATTATGAGAAGAAAATGCAAAAATGACCCTAAAATAGTGATACCATTAGGGTAAATTAGATCAGAGTCCACAGTGCCATTTAGGTGGGATCTCCCAGAATCATTACAGTCACATCTACATTTGTGGAAGGCAATGGATTCAGAGACTCCGAGTCCTTTTTTTTTCTGTATTCCTGGGCTCTACAAAGGTACTTGGTAAGGATATATATTCAAGAGAATTTCAGCAGTAATTATCTTAAGGTGACTCATTTGATGTAATTTCCAGGCGCCTGAATTGACATGGATTATGGAGGTGTTTTCACTCCTAACTGTGGTAAATGGTGGAGATGAGACTGGAAGCTCTTCTGAAAACCACAGAGCTCTTCCTGAGCTCTCTCCAATGTTAATACACGGCTTCCATAAACAGCCAGCTCTATCCTTTCAGTTTCTTAGATGGTTTCCTTCTGTAATATTTCCTTTGCAATATGCTCCCTTAAGAGGCTGCCAGCCCTAAGAGAAAACCACTTACTATTCTTTTACTTTGATAATAGAGTTTGATGTTTTTTCTAGGAAGACGAGCATATTAGCTATCAGCAAGTATTGAATTTCTTACAGATTTTTCTTGCTGTTCTACAGTGAAAGTCTAATTTAATTGATTTCTTTATGCTGTTCCAGTGGGTCTCCATTTAGTTTAACTGTTACACAAGCTGGAGTAACAATTAGATTTGCAGTTAAGAGCTTCTGAGTGGTTTCTTTTTTAGCTGTGTTTTCTTGCATAAAATCAACTTTGAAGACTTTAAAACAGTGGTCTCTTCTTGAAGGGCTTGGTAGAATGATATTCTGAACTTGATTCTGTGCAAAATATGTAGGCATTTCACTTACTACATGTGAAGAGTTGTGTTGATTTAAACTACTCCACTGTATCCATCCCCTGAAGAATTCAACCCAAAATACCTGGACTCTAGGAGACTGTGTAAATTATGGTCATGGCTGAAGGGCTGGGTTTTACACAACAGAAATGTCATATTGTCAGTTATTGTTTAAGTTACAGAATGTCATAAATGTGTCTGCTTCAGCCTTCCTGAATAGCTCCACCGGTAACTGAAATACTTCAACCAAGAGATATCGCCACTTAAACCCAACATTTTTTCACTTGAGAATCTTGTTCAATTTTTTTTTAAAGGAAATTTTAAAAATTGCAATATATCTTTAGATTCTTAAATAACCTTTCCCAGCCATTCTGGCTTTTGGAACGACACAAACTATTTTCAACTGGAAAAGAGAAAAACAAACGAAAAGATAAAATAGTGATTTAATTTCAAAATTTTCAAATGAAAGTCCAAAACATTTTGAACAGTCACAGTCCTGGGTGTGGTAAAGAGGGAGGTCTCCATAATCTTACATGTCTGTTTCTGTGCTTTATGGAACTGCAGAACCAGATGAAGACAGGGTAACGTTGGTCAGTTGGAGCCTTAGAGCTGAAGTGTCCAGGATCGGAGACAGTGCTAAAGCATGAGCTTTGAAACAGTCTCTCCAGATTTTGCAGCGCTCAGAAGGAAAACTGATGTGAGAACTCTCTTATGCATCCTTCATGAATCCATCACTTATTGATGGTCAGAAAAGAATGTTCTGAATGGAAAATTTCGATTAGCTCTTATATTATGCTTACCCTGTCTCACAGATAGGGATTGGCAGTGAGGCTATGACAGAGAAACAGCATTTGCATCAGGAGGTAGCTATTCAGATTTAATTTTTTTTGGAACAGACTTATGGTCTATTTTACAAATTCTTATATTGTCAGACCTACCCTTCTACCCATGTCTGAATGTTTTGAGATGATTCCACAGTGATAATGCAAATGTGTTTATCACAGAGTATTGCAAAAGTAGTTACAGAAACAAAGGGAAAACACAACCTCAAAAGATCAGAAAAGGACTGTCACTGCATGTCCATCTTTCTGATTTTAGTAAATTTCTCAATGCAGAAGTGAAAGAGAATCATCTTTCAGAGACAGAAAGAGAACCTGACAGAAATATAACTGCCCTGACCACAAAGCAGTTGCTCTGTAGCAGTTTAACCAAATGTAAAGCTCACACTAGTAAGGTCCATACAGGAGGTTGTCAAGTAGTCTAGGAGATACACTTCAAATATATTAAGAGAAGAAATGGAATGCTTCCAACACGTTTAACTTAGACAAAAATCTGGGTGAAAACCACCCCAAAATAATAGCATTGTTTTTGCTTGGTGGCACAGTGCACTATTTTGCAGTTCAGAAATGACATATGCTCTTACTCAACTGCTGTGCCCTAGAGGTACTGGGTAATGAAGCTATGCACTGACTTATAAAAAAAATCTGTGTCTTTGCTGTTTCAGGGCCTGAATTTGGTGACCTGAAAGAAACGAGCAAAACCGATTGCTCTCCAGCACAGCAGACAGGGAGCCTGCTGTTTGGGGTGGGATAAATTTTATCTTTTTAATATTTTTAAGGCATTCTGTTAAGAACTTTGTACATAAATATTAAGGAATTGAATTCAAGTAGGGGTAAAGCCTTGCTCACATGTTGAGCAGTATAGCCTTCAATATATATGGAGAGAATCTGTCTGTAGAAGGATCAGGATACTGTGTGCTTCTACAAAAAGCAACCAGTCCAGGCACAAAGAGAAGGTAAGACTTTTTGAAAGTGCAACCTGGAACTGATATTTTCAGCATCAAAACAGGTCTTTGTTTGCACTACCAGGTTATTTGTACTCTGCCTCGACTTTTGTGACATCGTCAGACAAAAGCTGAGGACTAGAGGTAATTTTGGTGTTGGAACCAGACTATCTAGTAAAACAATTCTTTATGTATTTTATTCCTTCTTATTTGATCTTTTTAGCAAAATTCCAGATATTACAGATTTTCCCCAGGGACCCCTTTGTGTAGCAGGACTAATGCACTGAACATTCAAGGACAATTTCTATAAAAATTTTGCATGGGAGACCAATAACGCTTGCTGGAATTGTCCATCTCCTTTCAAGCGTGAACTTCATCTAAGCAAATTTTCAGCGACTTTGCTCTCTTCACATACCCAGATCTGTCGAGTCTGTTGTTCTGTGGGTGAGACTTGCTCAATTGCTTCACTCTCATTATCAACTATTTTTCATGTGCCTTCATTTGAGACACTGCAGGGAAAAATCTTCCTTGGTCCCACATGCCTGTTTTGATTTGTGGCTTCATAGGAGCAAGGGAGAAGCCACACACCCTACCTGGAGTCCCAGCTCACTGGAGCACAGGTGAGATGCATGTTCCCAGCTGTGACTTACTTTTGTGGCATTTTCCTGGTCCCATAACCCTGAGTCTCAGAATTCATCCTCCCATCAAAAGCCCCTGCATGGCAGTCTCTCATGTGTTGGAGATGGAGTTCGAAGGAAGGTCTGTGATAACCCTGTCTTGATGCTGCAGTCCCCTCTTTGGTGGATAGATGACACTAGGACTGTATGTAGAAGAGGCTGGGTTTGAATAGTATGGTGAACATATAAGATACCTGAAAGATATCTTAAAAGATATTTAAAGAGTTTGGCCGGGGTAGACATTAGTCTACTTCATTAAATCACTGCACAGTCCAACATGAAGACATTCCACAAGAAGTGGAAAATCAGAAAAATGGGAGAGCTGAAGATATAACGTGACAAGGAAAGCCAAATTGAAAAACTGAAGACCAGTTCATGCTATCAATAATTTTACCTTGTGCTGTCAGTTCCTACCTTTGATGAGAACTCAAGAGTCACCCCAGACTTAAAAACAAAGTGGAAGCTTCACTCAGTGAGTCAGCACTCTTTTCTGCTTTTCCTGACCACCACCTATGTGGGTTAGACCACACAGCTCATGAACATCTCTGAATAGAAACAGTAGATGTGCTCCCACCCATCAGGGAGCCAATGAATAACTCTAAATTCAGGAACAGCTCACATAAGCACTTGGTGTTTAGTCTCATCTAGTTTATGCATTGCTAGATAAAGTGTATTTTTCACAACTTTTAAAAAATGTGCTTTAATGAGGTATACATATGAATACGTGTGTGTATATCTGTGCGTTGCTGTGCCCAACATGGTGATACAAAGCCACATACACAGGCAGAAATATATAGCCACATAGAATTCCTTCTGACTGGAAAACACATGAAAATTTCAGAATCTGAGAAATACTTTTTTTGGATTTAGCTGGACGCTCTCCAATGCTTTGGTTTAGCAGGAGACAGAAGTGAGAGTCTGAAGATCCATTGAACTAATATCCAACAGAAGCTAATGCAGCGTTACCATCTGTGAGTTTGGTATAGCATAACTATATAGCATATACTGTGTGCAATACCCCAGCAGATGATGTGACTCCGTCCTTGACCTTTAGCTGGTCTCTGTAGCCTCACAGAGAAGTATAGTTCTCATTACATGGCCAACATCTAGGAAAAACCTCTCGTATCCCTTAAAAGAATAATCTGATAATTTTAAGCATGTAGGCTCTGTCATGAGCATGCCTCAGCCAATATGCAAAGCAACAGCATTTGATAAAAGGTGATCCATTCTCCAGGCTGTTTCAAGACTACCAAAAATGACTGCTAGTGCCAGCTATGGTGATGAATGAAACAAGCGATGATGCAATTCCTTACATCTCTCAAGATTATTTGAGATGGTTGACCAAAGGATACGGATGCTAACATTCACCACAAACCTGAGCTCACTGTGGTCTGTGCTCGCCTAAACTATTTCTCGAGACATCCTGTGCTGTTCTTGTGAGTTACTGCTGCTGAGTCTTGCTTGCAGTACGGTTCTTGCTAATTGTGTACTGTGTTGCTTTTCCTAACAATTGCCTGTTTTAAGCAGCACCTTCTAATTCAAACTCCTAAACTTTGCACAACTAAGCACTGCAGATTGCTGAATGAGTGAAAGGTTGCAGATTTGCCTATCTCTGTGAGATAATGAAACCTCAAAATAGTGCTTGTAAAATAACAGCTTGCTAGCTGTTTATGAGATACATAAATTACCACTCATGGTTCATTCTGCAGATTAGCACATTCTGCAAGTTATTAGTTTTATTTTTTGCTAGGAGGCCTGTAAGAATTCAGTGCATTAGAAGTACAAATAATATATATACTGCATCACTAATCTGGAGGTTCTGTTTCCAAACCCTCCCTACAGTGCAAAGACCAAATTTTGAGGACGCCCTTCATGTGCTGAAACTGAAGCAATGAGAGCCTGACTTTCAGTATTCCTATGTGTGATGAGCCATAACTCTACAACCCCACAAAAAGATTTTGGTGCCAATCATAAAGCATTTAGCATGAGTCTGAATAGCGCTATGAATAGGTCACCTAGGTAGGAAATCAGCTAGGGCACTAGATTTTCTAGAGCAGGTTGTACCACATGACTTCTAAGGATGATCCCTGTGGGAGCACCACAACAAGCAGTCAGGGAGCTCCTAACAGTAGACATGAGCCTCCTGCCTCTCACCACTTTGTTTAGTTACAAGAAAGTGAAATGTGCTTTATTAAGGGGCCCATTTTGTTTCCAGTATTAATGTCTGGACTGAGAATCATCTAAAGCAGTTCTAACATCCTAATAGTTCCTTTCCTACTCTTTTTTTTTTTTTTGCAAAAGGAAATTAGCAATTAGCAGAGCTCAGCTATGCGCATATGGCTTGTTCTTCATCTCACAGCCAGAAGAGTTTCAGAGAATGATGGAAGTTTTGCTCATGAAGGTGAAGGCTCAGTTCAGTTCCATAAACAGATGTCTTGAGAGTATCTTAGACAACGACATGGGATTTACAGGCAAAGCAGAGGATCTACAGAAAGTCTGTGCCATCCTGGAGCAGTGGCTGGAGGCTGGGTGGGATAACACAGGGTATCTCAAAAGGCTATACAGGACCATGTTTAAGCACACTGGCTGCCTCATGTTGGCCCTGGAACCTCTACTACCTGAGCTCAAGGGTTTCTCTAGCTGTCTGAAGTCAGTACTGTGTTGGGTAAGAGCATTCAAACTGGTTGCAATGACCCAAATCCTGTGTTTAACACTGAGCAGCCACTGCTCTGATGGCAGGATACTGAGCACCCCTGAGAAATAAACAATTGAAGATGTACCAACTTAATGAATTCTCTAAGTGCCTAGTTTCAGAACACCTTGAGGGAAATTCGGACACTATTGTATTCTGAAAAGCATTCCCTAATAACTAAATGTCAATTGGTTGAATGTTTATCCTAAAAGCTTTGGCTCCCATTTTTGTATTCAGAGTGATGGACTGTACTTCTTATATACCTTTAATATTTCTTCTGAACACGTCTAAATGTGAAACATTCCTAAAGCACTTGCAGAATCAGGAATTACTATACTCAATGGTAATATATTTTCTCCTATTACTATATGGGCTATGATTTCCTTTCCTTAGTTTCCAACCACTTTGTTCTGTGAGATCTAACTGATAGATAATGGCTATTTTCCTCTCCACAGACATGATAGCTTGTAAGTGGTTTTGATGTTGAGAAACACTTAGCCCTTCCAGCCCTAGAAATCCACAAGCCTCCAAACACCAACTGTTTTTCCCCACACTGTGCTAACAACCAGAAGTAAAAAAAAGGAATTTTGATGATAATGTGTTCTCTACTCTTATTGTTTCTTTCATCTGGACTGAGATCAAGAAACAAAACACAGGGAGAATATAGCAGGACATAAATTATGATATTTTTTGTTGCTTTGTCAATTTTGGGACAGATTTTCAAAGCGCTTGTTTTACTAGAGTTTGGCTATTTCACTTGAAATGGCACAAGTAAATTACTTTTTGCATCTGTTGAATCTTTTCAATCAAAGTTGCACACAAAAAGTTCAGCTGTCTCAAGATTTATCAATAGCATGAGAACTCCATCCCCAGGGCCACGGCGATGCCACAGCAGGGCTGGTCTCCAGCTCCCCACAGGCCTGCCCTGCCTGGGCCTGGCCCTGCTGAGCTGGGCCCACCCATGGGCCCATGTCCTGGCCTGGCTTTGGCTGGTTCTCATCCCCAGGGAAGTGCCCAATGGCTGGGGTTGGGGCTGCCCTGGTGCCCCCTGCACCAGCCAGGAGCCAGGACAGGCAGAAACTGCCCTGGCTCATGGGTCTCATGCCTGGGGAAGGGTTAGGGTTGCGGTTAGGTTTAGCTTAGGGTTAGGGCTATAAGCACAACCAGTGAGCTTGTACAGTAGTTACATTTACTTTTGATGGTTGGACCCGATGATCTGAAAGGTCCCTTCCAACCTAGACAATTTTAGTATTCTATAATTCTATTTTGCAAAAGTTGCAGGCTTTGAAATCACAGATTTTCTCCCACAGCATGGCCCTAGGGTCTGGTTGCCAGAGCTAGGAGGCAGGTCTATATTTATGAGCAGATGACACCAACAGGAAGCTAGCGACTATCTCATCTCTCATGACACTGCAGTGGGAGCTTGTGTTCCCTTTAAATTGTTCTGAGAAAATGGGGTGTCTGACCGAAGGTTTTACTTATTTTGTGTGTTGATGTGGCAAGGCTTTGGACACGCACAACTGGGTTTGGAGCCCAGCATCTTGGAGAACTGCATGCTCTTTTGTAGGATCACTTTTAACCCTGACATCTGGGAGTCTACTGTAAGCAGCATCTCCTGCTAAAACTATTTCTCTGATGATTTCTCTGAGACAATGATAGTCTCAGTCCCTTTTGGACTGCAGTTGATGACTCCTGGTTCTGATGGATATGGTCATCCCTGTTACAGCTCTTCTAGTCTTCATGCCACAGGAATGTCGGTCTTTTCTGTGAAGCAGAAAGGGTCTTTCTGCTCTCCTACATCCCTGCCTTATGTCTCTGTATCCTGAACAAATGATATTACATAGAGCTGTGTCTGAATTCGCTCATTTCATGCTCTGTTTAGCCATAATGAGAAGAAAAGCATCCTATTGTAATCTAGTATTGAATGTATTGCACCTTGGAGCCCTTGTTTCAAGGAAGGTTTTTACAATCTTCCTTTTAAAATTTATAGTGGGACTGCTCTTCTCTTTGAAAGGTGAGAAAAGCAGAACAATGACCTCCAGCCTCCATCTGCATGAGAGCTTAGCTTGAAGGACAGTCATTGAGAGTGTGAGGCCCAGGACTCACTGTCTCTGCTCTTTGAGACAATTCAAAATAGAAGCCTGCCCTAATCACTAGTCTGCTGTGCAGGAGCTGAAACTGGGAGTGAAGGAAGACTGTATACCTTTATGTAAAAAACCATTCATGATTCTTTAGTTTCCCTCTTACACCCCCTCCCAAGAGGTAGAAAGGGAGATGGTGATCCTGTAGCTTGGAGATCATGGCACTCACTGAGGTGGAAGAATACAGGGTTTCATGGCCCTCGTTTAAAGGCTGCACATGCATTTTTTGTATCATTGAGTATTTCTAGGCCTAGCCCATACTTGGAGCAAATATTGACAGATTTTTGCTGGCTAATGGGCTGTAGGTTTCTCTTTGATGCATGTTTAAATGGTTAAGCATTACAAATCTTTACAGAGAGGTGAAAGATTTTTTTGATTTCCACTATTCTGAAAAACACAATAATTTTATCAGAGTCTTTCTAGGATTAATGGCTTAGTTGTAGGCGTTTCAATTTGCAAAAGAAATAACATCTCATCAATGAAAATGAGCAAAACACGAAAAGAACTGGATAAAAAATACCAAACAAACAGAGATCTGGAAGCTGATATTAATAGAGAGAGAGGTAATGAATAATTCATGTAATGGTTTTGGAAAATATTTTTAAAAAGAAACCTACTATGTGAGGAAAAGGCTTATTCCTCAGTCTTTTCTTTGTTGACTGCTTAGAGGCAGAGGTATAGGGAAGAGAAGCAAAGAAATGAAAAACTCATAAATGTGCATGTGGTTGTCCAGAGGGAATCCTTTAAACACTACTATAACATCTATCTAGCCAAACTGTGACACAGCATTCATCTCTGTCATGTTTGGATCCCTCACATTTATTGCAGTCTTTCTAAGTCAGAAAACAATTAGGAGATGGAAATCCTCAGATGTAGGATCCAAGTCCTTTAGTTCAGGACCAACCTTTCTCACATGCTAAAAAATTGCAGGGAGAAAGTAACATGGTAGACACTGGGCAAACTCCTACCCTCATAGCACTCCGATAAGCAGTGCTTCGCTAAAGCTGGGGTTATGGCATCACGTCTCATTTTGGAAGTTTACTGTCAGTGACCACATTATTTTCTTCGAAAAGCACCATTCTATTATAGGCGGTTTGTATGGATTTTGATTTTCCTGATGTACCTGAACAATGAGAAAGAGGCAAGGAGGGAGAAGGTTGTTCATCTAACCAATTTAGGTGTCCAGAAATAGTGTGCTTCACCTAAGCAATCTCTATAGCCATTGTAGAGAGATGAGAATTTTCAGAGGAATATTCATCCCATGGTTTTTAGGCCTTTGCTTCTCTCTCTGCTAACTACACATGAAACTTAGACGACCATCTTATACTAGATGCATAAAGTCAAATGAGATGAATCCAGGCCTTTGTTAATACCAGATTAAGCAAGTTAGAAACTAGAAGTGTTGCACTTTGTGAGAATGTGCCTTAGTGTCGTTTGATTTTTAGTTGAATTAAGATGTCTACAGAAATTTGTTCTGTTCTTGCAGGATCCCCATTAATTAATTGTTCCAATAAAGAATTTTGCTGCTTTATCATTTATAGCCTGGAATTGCTCAGATGTATATTTCTGAGAGGTTTTCCCCTGTCTGTGGCTGGAAAGTTAATTACTAATGTTTTGTGCATCTCTAATATGTGTGCAGGCTTTTTAGTCGAATACTGCAAGATCAGAAATTGGGTCTCTATTTCTAATGGATAGTGGGGAAAAGGAGTTGCTGTTAATTGCTATGCTGGAGGTAAGACAAAACCACAGAATATAGATTCCTTTAGCTCTGTCATAAATATTTGTCAACCTTCTTTAATTTTGCAGTATTGCATAGGATATGATTTGTCATATTAAATCATACTGTGAATCTATCAAGTTCTATACTCTGAATCTTTCAGTAGTCAGAGGATTCAAAAAAGGCTTCAAGATAAAGGCAAACCCTTCCAGGCAACATGAGAGTTGGAGGGAAGAACTCAGGCTGCAGGAAGAAAGAGGCAAGGAGGCATCAGGAAGTCTGTCATGCATGGCTGGATGCTTCAAAGCTTGCTCATAATTAAGAACCACTGAACCTCCGAAATGCAGAGTTCTTTCATATTACTGGCACATAATAAATTAACAGCCTGGATTTGAAAGAATCCTTTGTAAAAATTGGTCTTCAAAGTCATTCAGCCAAGAAAGTTAACTGCAGCTTTTAAAGCCATGCTTTAGAGCCAGTATCTAGAGTCTTGCTTAAGAAAACATGTGCATAAAAGTCTGCATGGTCAGCTCGAAGCAAGATGGCTCCAAAGTTGCATGTGCAGCTAGGTAAATACTGGTTCTATGCACAATTTCTGCAGGCAGTTGACAGTTAGGAGAGTAATCACAGCCTCTGACTTTTGCAATGTAATTTAGCTGGGTATTTCAGCTACCTAATCCCCACAGACTTTCTGGGTAGTCAATAGAAGAAGAGATGGTCTCCCAAGCGCCATTTGGAGCTCCTAACTTGTCTCCTGTCTTCAGTCACCTCCTGAAGAATCTCTTCCTCTGCTGCCTAGAGAAAAGCTGGAGAAACTAACAACAACATAATTGACTAAATTCAGCACTTATGACATGTATGCATGAGCTTTTAATACTAATTTCAGACAAAGCATTCATATTGACGTCTCATATTTTCCTCTGTTCTTCTTGTTTTGTTATGTTGGCTGAACTGCTTCGACCAAGAGTGTTTGATTACTCTGTTACAGTTGGCTTTATGTTCCATTTTCAGACTCTCTCTTCGTACAACTGATTTTTTATTATTTAATAAGTTTATTGTACTTTAAAGTATGCTATATTACCACATGAATTCATGTATTAATCAGGCATGTGCTTGCTTTTAATGATCCCTACATTACAAAATTCGTTATAACAGCTAGCTCTGGCGTTACTTGTTAACAATTCATTACTAATGTTTTTTGTAAAATATGTTCAAAAATAAGTTATTAATGAATTTAGCTGCATCTAGTAATTATTTCATAAATATTAATAAAGAACATGCACACACACATTTGCATGCACAATTAATATAAAATTATATTGTGTACTTAATGGTTTCTTATCAAGCTATCATCACTTAAATTTATGGTTATTATGCTGTCATATTTGGTGAGAATATAGGACAAAAAATATTTTAGAAAATTGTCATTCACTGAAAGTGGTGTAGAAATCCATCTGATTTTGCATATAAACTGTGACAAGTAGTTCTTCATTAACAGCAAAAAACCTCTCTAATCTACTTCACAGAGTGAAAAGGACCAAATAACAAATAACCCAGGCTACAAAGAAAAAAGATAGCACTGATATTGCTTCACTCATTAGGAGAACCCTTGGTAACCCAGTTTGGCTGTGGTTGTTTTCTACCTCCTCCCCATGGGTTGTAGAATTTGTGACAGAAACACCATCAGTTAATGAAGTACCTGTTAGTTATCTGCTGTACAGTACAAACAAAACCCCAGGGACTATCATCTCGGCAGTCTAAACTGCAGACAGATGTCATCTGTAGCCCCACCCCAGTCCCAACACCCCAGACTTTCAGCCGCTACTACAAGCATATTGACTGGAGCACATGACAGCCCCCTCCCTGCCTCTTTGGCTGCGTTTCCACCCCATGAGAACCACAGCAAGCAAGGGTCAGGAGCAAGAGAGGGAAAAGTGCTAGCCCACACCTTATCCAGGGACTGGTTGTGGATTAGATGTAGACTTTGTCAGGTAAGTGGACCGAATATACAAAACTGAGAGGAAACAGCTGCATGAGAGGAACATGACTTATAGAATCATAGAATCACAGAATCTTCATGGTTGGAAAGGACCTTTGAGATCATCAAGTCCAACCATACACACACAAAAAAACCCCTACAATCTCTCTCACTAGAGCATGCCCTGATGTAGAGTAAGACATTGTCATGGTTTTGACCAAATTAGCCAATGGTCGGTGACAGATGCTCTCCCCCCACCTCTCACACCTGGAGAGGAGGAGGAGAGATAAAGGTATTTATGAGTTTAGAAGAAACTAAACTACTTTAATGAAATATTAATAATAAAATAAAAAGGAAATAATAAAATAGATACAGTATATACAAAACCGTATTAAGCTCCGAGGATGATGTCGCCGGCAGGCACTGGGGAAGTCCCAGACTGGACTCAGCGACAGATGGGAACTGGATTCCAGAGCTGGAATCAGGAACACACAGATCAGGATCAAAGGCAGATGAA